>OU892292.1:2933048-3012450 GCA_917834065.1 Ceutorhynchus assimilis | reverse complement strand
ACATAAAAGTACCAATAGCTTATAATCAGGCGCACAGCGTCCCTATATGTGACTCAGGGAAGTGTGTCGCCAGGAGGAGGTCCAACGTCTCCTTCGAGGAGGTTATGCATCCCCCTCCTGGCTCAGCTAACACCCCTATCTGTTAATTCCATCACAGTAGCTCCTTCTATTATATACCATTAAATTGAGTATATTTTTCAGGCGGCAAAAGGCATAAGAAAACTCCTCTTTGCTCTGGTAGTGTCTCTACCAGCCCTATTCAATATAGGAGCCTTACTAGCATTGATCACCTTCATCTACGCCATAATCGGAATGTTCCTGTTCGGACACGTACGACAACAAGGTGCTCTGGACGACATGGTAAACTTCGAAACATTCGGCCGATCAATGCATTTGCTGTTCCGTCTGATCACTTCAGCCGGCTGGAACGATGTTCTAGAATCCTTAATGATCGAGTATCCGGATTGTGACCCCCACTACAAACACCAAACCAACGGCGATTGCGGCTACCCTTTGCTCGCCATCATCTACTTCACCAGCTTCATCATCATCAACTACATGATCGTCATCAACATGTACATCGCTATTATTCTGGAAAACTTCAACCAGGCGCACCAAGAAGAAGAAATCGGTATTGTAGAAGACGATTTGGAGATGTTTTACATTAGATGGAGCAAATACGATCCGCATGCTGCTCAGTTTATAAGATTCAGTCAGTTGTCTGATTTCATAGCTTCGCTAGATCCGCCTCTTGGGATTCCCAAGCCCAACACTGTAGCTTTGGTTAGTTTCAATTTACCTATAGCTAAAGGCAACAAAATTCATTGTTTGGACATTTTACATGCGCTGGTCAAGCACGTGCTTGGACATGTTGAAGAAACCGACAATTTTAGACAAGTGAGTACCATATTATACAGGATGCGTCATAAGTTCTGCCCCTATTTTGTACGAAAAAGCGAAGAATAGTGATAGTGGGGCAGAAGTTATGTCGCACTCTGTATATGTAGGAAAGAGATACAAACAAAAAGTTTTCAGTTGCAAGAGCAAATGGATATCAAATTCAAAAAGCAGTTTCCTACAAGGAAGGAGTTGGAGATAGTTTCGTCTACGCGGATGTGGAAGAGGCAAGACAAGGCTGCCAAGCTGATCCAGAAAACTTGGAAGGATTATTTGAGGTAGATTAGTAAATTGAGTGAAAAATCATGCTTTCTCTATTCCAGGCTCTTGAATTTTCTTTATTAAAAGATATTGTCCGTCGATTTTGATTTAATACAACTTATGGTTAAAATAACTCTGGCCCGAAGAGCCGGAGTTATATGCGAGTCCGGCCCGAAGGGCCGGAGTTTTATGCGAGTCCGGCCCGAAGGGCCGGAGTTTTATGCGATTCCGGCCCGAAGGGCCGGAGTTTTATGCAAGTCCGGCCCGAAGGGCCGGAGTTTTATGCGAGTCCGGCCCGAAGGGCCGGAGTTTTATGCGAGTCCGGCCAGAAGGGCCGGAGTTTTATAGCCCTTCGGGCCATAAAATTCTGGCCCTTCGGGCCGGACTCGCATATAACTCCGGCCCTTCGGGCCGGACTCGCATATAACTCCGGCCCTTCGGGCCGGACTCGCATAAAACTCCGGCCCTTCGGGCCGGTATTACTGAGTATCCCAGATTTGACGTCTTTGGGTCCTTATTCTTAAAACAGGGAAGAAACGTTTCCAGGAGGACGATTGTTCTGTCTTTGTTACTCATATTACCAGTTGCATATCATTGAGAAAGACGGAACACTCATTCTCCTGGGAAAACTGCTCCCCTGTTTCAAGAATAAGGATCCAGAGACGTCAAATCTGTTTTTACCATATATTTCACCCCTTCTTTACTCCGTCACAACTGAATTGGCGCAAAGGAAAAGGGGCGGATTTGTTACACACAGGCCTTATAAAGATAGAATATTTTATAGTAGTTGTGTGTATTATCCTTGAAAGAAAACAAATCCTACTTTGAAAAGTCAATTTTTTTTGACGTTTGCTGTATCATAGACAGTGTTGCCATATGTTGCCAAAGGGCCAGAGTTATTTTAACCATGAGTTCGGAGACCGAGGTTTTGTTTTCTTCCAAGAATAATACATACTACTACTACATATAATAATTGTCAACTATTTAAACAGTCTACGTCAAGGCGAGAAATAACATGCTGTCGACGTCACAACTGGTGATTTGACCCGAGAGGTAAGGGGAGGATTTGTTACACACAGGCCTTATGAAGATAAGCTATCTTGTAATAGTAGTATGTGTATTATCCTTGAAAGAGAACAAAATCTACTTTGAAATGTCAATGTTTTAACGTTTGTTGTCCTTTCGGACTCGTATAATCTCAGCCCTCCGGATTCATGGCTAAAATAACACTGGCCATTTTATTAAAAAACGCAATTTTAAAATGGCCGTCCAAGGCCTACTTTGATGTTTATTTCGAAAAGTGAAGTTAGCTGATATTAAAGGGACTCACAGTGGCCTGTCGCCATATTTTTGCTAATTTTGAATATTTAATTATTGG
This sequence comes from Ceutorhynchus assimilis, assembly GCA_917834065.1. Lineage (NCBI taxonomy): Eukaryota > Metazoa > Arthropoda > Insecta > Coleoptera > Curculionidae > Ceutorhynchus > Ceutorhynchus assimilis. The sequence goes on along the minus strand of OU892292.1, from coordinate 3,009,914 downwards.
TAAATATAGAAGTGAACCAGGCCCGTGCCACCATATTTTTGCCAATTTTCAATATGAACACATAGGGTTTCAAAAATAGGACGCCACTGTAGCTAATATGACAGTTTTCACTCACCGTGGAAATATTTTCGGTGAAAAATGGCATAATAACGTGCCGCTTATGAAAAATCCAATTCCTCATATCACAAGCAACATTTTCCGGACTGCACTGAAATCTATTGAAAAACACAATTCTAAAATGGCCGCTCCTCTTCTTTTTTTGATAGCCGGTAAAACAGAAACCTGCATTAATCTGAGATTAATAAGTGTGAAGAGTTTTAATTCGATTTTTTGGGATATTTTGTAGCTCATGGTAAAGTGGCGCCATCTCGTGACAAACGGGTGTAACTCATTTACACCCAAATTATTCAATAGTTGAGTTCGGAATGGGATTTTAGTGCAGTGTCACCGGTGGTGTAACACCGAAAATACCATTATTTTGTACCGAGTAAACGGTGTCCCACCATGTTTACACCAGACTTACTCCTATCAATAAACAAACGCCATAGTGTCAATAGAGTAAAAAGTGTCGACACTTTCTACCATTCGGAACTCAACTATTTGCTTAATTATGAGTGATCTAGGACAATTTTCTCGATGGCCCGTAACTCTATGACGACATCTTGAGTACCTCAACATAATGCAAATTTCCATAAGGCACCCCAAATACGTCATCAAATTACCATTTACTTCAGTTTGCGATTGCTGTTCTAGAACATACTGAACATACTCTTTTTTTGTCTGGAACTCGATAAAATCCTGAACTGGTTTGCATTGCAACAAGCCAAAATATGATACACATTTGTTCTAAGAACATTTTCGAACTAGTTGTAGGAGTACTGAATATCGTGATTGCGGTTCTAGAACATATTGAACTTTACACTTTTTTGTTCGCAGTTCTAAATCAGATTACACTGGTTCAAAATCTTGCAATTTTTAAGTGTTCTAAATCGACTCTAAATCAATTTTAATTTGAAATGAAACCTCTGTAATTTACTCTTTTTACTCTTCAATGCCCAATGAACTTACTCTATTTGGAGTAAAATAAATAAATCTATACGAAGAAAATTCAAGAGCCTGGAATAGAAATAATGTGTCCTACAATCGTGCTTTCTCGTTCTCATGCATTCAAATTGAGTTCACTTTTTTTTACTAGGTTACAATAGACAAAGATAGATTAATTAATCATTTTATCAGAAGGAAAAAGGATAAAGAACGTCAAGACGAAGACGTAGACGAAACGACGCAAACGTCGTCGCCGGGCGGCGACTGGCGCAGCCGTCTGACGACGTTCCTGCACGTCCACAGAGGTTCGCGCGCATCTTCCCGAAAATCGTCGCGCGCATCCGACGCCAGCGACCTCAGCGAACTCGGCGGGCCGTGGTTGAACTTGCCGCTGCTGTTGCTCACCGGCGCCGCCCGCGATTTAGAAGCGAGACGTCAATCGACCGAAGACGACGACGTCGACGAACCACCTAAAACGACGCCGCCTTCGAGACGGCGGAGTTTGTACAATTTTTTTTTGAGGCATCAGGACGCTGTTGAAACTCCGGACAGCAAAGGTAAGTGCACCGATTTTACAAATTGAAAACGCTATGTCATGGCGGTCGTTGCATCTCAGGGATTTTTCTTGCACCAATTCTACAAATTGAAATCGCTATGTCATGGTGACTTTTGTTTAGTCAATCATGCGCACTAGAGTTGAGATCGGAATGGGATTTTAGTGTGGTATTCATGTACTGCAAGGTTATTTGAAAGAGGTTAACTTCAACTTTTAGGAATCTTGGAATTATGATTCCCAAAGTTAATAGGTTGTCTAGTTATGGGTAACTTGATGACGCATATGGAGATTAGAATCATGTTGAGGCACTCCTGATGACGTCATTTTGGCCCATTTACAATGCTTACAGTGTTCTAGGGCATTTTTTTTTTGGGGGGTAATACAGAAACTTGCTCTAATAGCAACTGCTCTGGGATCATGAAGAGTAGAATTCTACTCTCATGACGCCGCCCGCCACGTATTTACAAGCTATGATGATGGTTGCTAGGTAATCTGACGTCATAAAAGTAAAAGTTTACTTGTCATGATCCCAACTGTGTTCTGAATTCTCAAATCAAATGGAATCAGTTTCAAATCGGTTTTATGTGTTCTAAAAATTGACCAAGAGCCTATTCCGAGCTTGTTAGAAATTCCTGGTTCGTTTACTTCGTCACAACTGGTGATTTGGCGAAAAGAAGAAAGGGGGGATTTGCTCAAATACTTTCCGAGTAATTGAGGCTCAAAGTTAGAAAAATGTTTTATTTTTTAAATCCTGACATGCTTATAAACAATGACTCATATCTCCGTTAATATTTGAGCAAATTAAATAAACTATATATCATTGGAAAGAGCATAAAATTCTCTATGAATCAGTGCAAAATTGAGCTTAATATCTCAAAAACTCCCTGAGCAATAGAGCCTTAAATTTGAACTTTAATTAGCCCAAAGGGTCAGAGTTATCTTAACCATGAGCCCGGAGGGTCGAGGTTATACGAGTCTGAAAGGATAACAAACGTCAAAACATTGACATTTGAAAGAAGGCCTTGTTTTCTTTCAAGGATAATACACACAACTACTACAAAATATTTTATCTTCATAAGACCTGTGTGTAACAAATCCTTCCATTATCCCTCGGGTCAAATCACCAGTTATGACGTCGAATGCATGTTATTTTTCGCCTTGACGTAGCCTGTTTAAATAGTTGACGACTATTATATGTTGTTGTAGTGTATGTATTATCCTTGAAAGATAACAAAGCCTATTTTGAAATGTCAATGTTTTGACGTTTGTTGTCCTTTCGGACTCGTATAACTTCGGCCCTCCGGGCTTATAGTTAAAATAACTGTGGCCCTTCGGTCCATAAAACTTTGGCCCTTCGGGTCACCAGTTGTGACGAAGTAAACGAATCAGGAATTTCTAACAAGCTCGGAACAGGCTCTTGGTCAATCTTTAGAACACATTGAATTGGGTTCATGACAAGTAAACTTTTACTTTTATGACGTCAGGTTGTCTAGCAACCATCCTGTACGCGATAAATAAGTTGCGGGTGACGTCATGAAAGTAGAATTCTACTCGTCATGATCTCAGCCTAGTTGCTATTGGTATTTACAAGTTTTTGTATTAAAAAATCTGCTCTAGAACATTGTAAGCAAAGGACCTAATTTTGCTCGATTTTTCACTAAACAATAAAAATACTGCATTATTGAGTTCAAAATCTAGTACACTCCGAACTTACTCTGAGTGTATCCGTATTATCCGCATTTTCTGCACTGATTCTACAAATAGAAATCGCTATGTCATGGCGATTATCAATATATCTTTTTCTAAAAACAAGGATAAAAAAAATACCAATTATTCCAGGCTTGACACTTCATCCGTCGACTGCGGACGACCGTCCGATTCGGCGCAAACGCGCCGGTTCGGTGAAAAGCCGTCCGACGTCGGTGGCGGGCGGCTGTCAACGCAGTCAGTCGGAACGGTGCAGTCACAGTTCGGACGTCAGTATTTTGGTGACGGAAGCGTCGCCGGAAGGCCGGCAAACGGCCGGCGAATCGACGGTAGTCCAGGTGCTGGTGCACAGGGAAAGCGAAGAGGGCGACGACCTAAGCTGATCAGGGAGTTTTCAAGCGACTAACCAATAACTGGTCGAACGCTTGAACACCCCATTTAGCCCTTGTGATATGTTATACAAATTTTTCTTCTTTTTTTTTTTTTGTTGCCAAATTTCTTTTTATCCGAGAGTTTTCCTGACAATTTAATTGTAGCTTTTAAGATTTGTAAATTGCTTGAAACTATTCTCCATATCACCCTATAGAATAAGGATCAAAAACACACAAAAAAGGAATCTTTTTATATCACATTGGAACAGCTGGTGCGCACCAAGTGTATTTGTATCTTTTTCTAACATCATGTATAAGAAAAAGATAGAAAGACATTTTTTTTTTTTTTTTTTTTTCTACACCGGTTCTACCAATAATGGAATTTAAAAACGAAATCTGCACCAATAAACAAAGAGTTTTTTCGAATTCGAGGACAATCGTATTGTAAAGGTAAAAAGTCTGATTTTCTTTAGGTAGGAATTAATTAATTTCATTTCCAAGCAATTAATTAGGTACTAGCTGACGTCATATACACATGTTTGTGTTACGTCATTGTTGACAAAACGAAAGTGAGATTATGTGTGTGACGTCATCTATTAATTCCGAGTGTAGATTAAATTTTAAATATATAATTATTATTGTAAATAAAAATTAATTAAACCGTGTATAGTGTTGAATTATTAGTTTTTAAGTATTAATTATTATGTTATGTCAATTAAAATTTTAAACAAATGAAAAAAAAAACCAATGAATCAATTAAACCCTTGTATTTTTTTTTTTCATTGGTGACGTCATCAGTTGGCTGAAAACCCACGTAAAATACATTGCTTAAGCTTTAAAAAAAATCAAAATTAATGTTGGCACTTATGGTGACATCATCAACTGGCTGAAATCGTAGCTCCAGATACGTAAAATGAAATCAACAAAAAATTACAGATTTCTGTAATAATTATTTCAATTTTTACTTGCTAGATGTCGCTGCAAAAATTACAGATTGCTGTAATGATTACTTTATCCATTTTTAATAATTAAACTCAAATTAACACAAAATTCAATAATTGCAAATTACAGATTCCTGTAATTTATCACTAATACAGGAATCTGTAATTCGGCAACTATGGTGGTTCGTTGATAGATGGCGCTGGCACGTTTTTGACAGCAAAATGGTTACCTAACCTCAATTATTTGTTTACATTGTCTTTAAACAATTAATTCTAAATACTGTAATTAAAAACCATTCAAGTTGTAACTTGTTGTCCTGGACAAAAGCAGTGGGACAAGATTTGTTGCGGAAAAAACCCGGTTTTACTCTGAGGTAATTTTGATTGATTTTAATTGAAAAAAGGAGCCCCAGTGGGACAAAACTTGTACCGAGCATCAAAAAAAGGCCCAATTTTCGTATTTTGACTACAAACATTTGTGCCAGTGGGATTTCCTGAACTAAAAGTTGATGACTCGACTATTTGGTTTTGTACCAAAGGGGCCCATACCCTTTGCCACCAAGATACTTACAGTACCAACATGATACTGCAATTATATGGAAAAAAACTATGGTTTCTATAGCCTCCTAATACCCTAGATTTAAGCCCCCTTTTGAAAAATCAAGTGGATGAATTTTGCTTAAAAAAGTCAATTTTCCAGAATTTTTCTTGGAGTCATTTTTCATTGGAAAATTTTGAAATTTTCTTATAATGAACTTTACACTTTCCTTTCTTTCCTAGAAAAATTTCAAAATTTTCCCTCTGCCAGTTTTCCAGAAAAAAATTAAAATGCAAGAGGTAAATTTTTCCTTAATAAGTCAATTTTCCAGAATTTTTCCTGAAGTCAATTTTCATTGGAAAAATTTGAAATTTTCCTATAATGAGCTCCACATTTTCCTCTTTCTCCTGAAAAAATTTCAAAATTTTCCCTTTACCAGTTTTCCAGAAAAAAATTAAAATGCAAGAAGTGAATTTTCCTTAATTTTCCTTAAATAAGTCAATTTTCTAGAATTTCTCCTGGAGTCATTTTCCATTGGAAAAATTTGAAATTTTCCTATAATGAGCTCCACATTTTCCTCTTTCTCCTGAAAAAATTTCAAAATTTTCCCTTTGCCAGTTTTCCAGAAAAAAATTAAAATGCAAGAGGTAAATTTTTCCTTAATAAGTCAATTTTCCAGAATTTTTCCTGGAGTCATTTTCCATTGGAAAATTGTGAAATTTTCCTATAATGAGCTCCACACTTTCCTCTTTCTCCTGGAAAAATTTCAAAATTTTCCCTCTGCCAGTTTTCCAGAAAAAAATTAAAATGCAAGAGGTGAATTTTCCTTAATTTTCCTTAAATAAGTCAATTTTCTAGAATTTCTCCTGGAGTCATTTTCCATTGGAAAAATTTGAAATTTTCCTATAATGAGCTTTATAGTTTTCTCTTTTTCCTGAAAAATTTTCAAAATTTTCTCTTTGCTAGTTTTCCAGAAAAAAATTAATTTACAAAAGGTTCCATTTAATTCAAAAAAACCTGGAAAAGCCCTGGAAAATCGGAAAATTAAGGGGAAAAAAGTTGGTTTCGGGACTTTTTGGGATCCCCTCTACAAAATGGCTATGTTGAAATTTCGAAATTTTGACTTCGATTTTTGGGCCTATACCTATAACACAGGAGACACTGGAAAATGACAAAAATCTCAACTTCAACGGGCTGTAGCTGCGTAATGGTAAGTCCTAGAGGAAAACTGTTCATGGCTACATTGTAGAGCTTGTCGAGATCTACAAAAAAAGCTCAGTGAGTTTTCCCTCTAGGACTCACCATTTCCAAGATATTCCACTTGGAAATTTTAAAATCGATCCTTTTTTTTTCGGCCAAAAAATCAAAGTCAAAATTTCCCGGATTTTCTTCGATGACGTCATAGAGGACATCCAAAAAAATGTCGGAATCCACTTTTTGCCCCTTAATTTCCCGGTTTTCCAGGATTTTCCGGGCCTTTTCTATACCTCACAAAATGGAAAATCGAAATTTTTCGAATTTTGGAAAAATAAAAATTCCAGTGTATAGAGGAGGTGAAAACAAGCAGAAAAGCTATTTGGCATTTTCCTGTAGGATATTTCCTAAGCCTGGAAAAAAATAAAAAAGGAAATTCATGGAGGGGCTTTTCCAGCCTGACATGGTCCCATTAAATCGGCGATAACTCTGGAACGCCTGGACCGATTTTAATGAATCAAGTTTCATTCGAAAGAGAATTAAATTTGCTACAAAATTTCCAGATTTATCCAGTTTCCTAGTTATAGGGCTGCAAAGTTGAAATTTTCTTAAAAATTAACCTTAGCTTTGTTTCAGGTGGTGTTACAACCTTCAGGACAACTCCTAGTGCCCTATTGTCCATTTATTATTGTTAATTATGGAAGAAAATAAATAATTTTTCCGAAATTTTTCGTTTTATTTTTCCCCAAATTTAATTTCAGATCGCTTTCGCCATTTTGTGAGGAAAATTTTACCTCTTCGCGTTCCTGATACAAAATTGGAATTTTAGGAAAATTCCAGGATTTTTGAAATTTCTAATTTTGTATCAGGAGAGCAGAAACGTGAAGAGATGAAAATCAAATAAAATATCAAATTTTCAAAAAATTTTGTTAAAATTACAGACTTCTGTAAAAATTACAGATTCCTGTAAAAATGATAATTTTTATAAAAACAACTTCAGTTTCTGTCTAATGGATGGCGCTAGTAGTAAATATATTTTTCAATGAAAAAAGGCGGGATTTTCAAAGGTAGAAGTAACCGAAACAACAAAATCAACCAGATAATTAATTTATTAATAACTAAATACATATACAGACACAAATTAATAATTATTAAGACAAAAAAATAGCGTTAAAGCACCACTTGAAAAACAAAAAAAGCCTCATTGAAACTTAAAAGTCTTCAGCTGCGACTCCTGCTTAGTCGTCCTGCTGGTGGTCGTCGTTTTCTTCTCGAAAATCTGCTCGCTGACGCTTTTTCTGAGCATCTTTTGCTCAAGCGTGTTCTGATCTCTGAGCACCGGAGCCTCGTCGATGTACTCGACGTTTTTCGTAAAGGACGATTGAAATTCCTCGTTGTTCTGAGGCTCGGAACGGAAATACTCGTACTTGTATGAAGGGTTTTTGACGAATTCCGAGTTGGCGGTTCCTTGTTGATTTTCCAAATGGCTTGCGTACTTGTTAGATCTGTCGTAGCTGTGAGTGAATCTGAAACGATTTTTTTTTGAATTAGTGGCGCCATCTATTTATTAGAAAGAGAAACAACATCAACATGCGAGTTAGACAAAGACACACCTTTTTTGAGACTCACCGTGTATCTTGTTCGGGTGCCGAACTGACGTAACCGTCAGTTTCGTCACCGGATGTTTCATAACCTAAAAATTGATGAAAATCAGGGAATTTTCTGGAATTTCGGTTTTTTTACCTTTTAATTTATATTTTGCTTGTCTGATGGCCACCAGTTTGTTGCGCGCCTCCTCCAGTTCGCGCTCGATTCGGCAAACTTCGGATTGCGCGTTGATCTCTTGCGCAATACCCCCCACCATTCTTCTATTGATTATCAAGTACCTAAAAGAATAAGGAAAATATAGGTGATGACGTCACTATCAAGGATATTATTATTATTTATTACAAGCGCGGTTTAAAGGTGGAGAGAATACTCAAGCTTTTTTTAAATTTTTAATTTAAGTACATGACGTCACGAAATCAGGTGCAAAATGTAGTTATTCCAGGCATTTGGCCATCAAGGATACAAGAAACGTACTGATGATGACATCAATAAAATTATTCAATTGATTGATTATTCCAGGCATTTGAGCACTTAAGATACAAGAAACGTACTGATGATGACGTCACTGCAATAGGGCAGTGAGGCTGTGACCAATGCATTAACACAGCCACAGCCTCACTTAATGATGACGTCACGGAATTATTTTTTTGGCCATCAAGGATACAAAAAACCTACTGATGATGACGTCACTAAGATTCTTAGAAATCAGCATACTACAAGGCTTGCAACAGCTGTGGCCATTGTATTAACACAGCCACAGCCTCACTTCACTTCACAAACATTTCAAAAACTTATACAATATAAGTACTTATAATGACGTCACCTATTGGAATATTTTTAGAAATCAGCTTACTACAACCAAAGTGAGACTGTATTGATTGAATAATGCAAATAGAACAGAATTAGAACAATTGGAACACTCAAGCGAATTTTCAACATAAGTACTGATGATGACGTCACGAAATCAGGTGCAAAATGTAATTATTCCAGGCATTAGGCCATCAAGGATACAAGAAAAGTACTGATGATGACGTCACTATCAAGGATATTAATATTATTTATTAGAAGCGTGGTTTGAAGGGGGGGGTTGGAACACTCAAGCCTTTTTCAAAGGAAAATATCTGGAAAATTGACTTGTTTAAGCAAAATTAAGTAAAATTCACATTTTACATTTTAATTTTTTCCTAGAAAACTGTAAAAGGAAAATTTTGAAATTTTTCCAGAAGAGAGAGGAAAGTGTGAAGCTTATTATAGGAAAATTTCAAAATTTTCCAATGGAAAATGACTCCAGGCAAAATTCTGGAAAATTGACTTTTATAAACAAAATTATGGAAAATTCAGTGAAAAATAACTTGAAAATTTGAAATTTTACAATGGGTAACATATAAAAAAATTATCTACAACTACGACTTACCCATCAAAAAATCTCTGTAACCTGTTCGCTTATTGGCCTAATTTTCCTTGGATTCCAATAATTAGATTTAGAAAACAATGAATATTTTTCGAAACTGCAAGCATCTATTATGACGTCATCATTGTGCACCTGAATCCTAGCTCTAGACATGCAAAATAAAAATTACATTACTAGCGCCATCTATCAAAAAAAAAGCCAAAGCTTATAATTATTATTTCAAGTAGCGCCATCTATGAACGACAATTATTACAGGAACCTGTTTATCAATTTTGATGTAAACCTAGTTTTAAACACTTCGTATTGAAATTACAGATTTCTGCAACAATTAGTTTTAGCTTTTATTCAATAGATGTCGTTAGAGTAAATGGATATTTTTTATAGATTTCTCTAATAATAATTAGTTCCAGTATTTGCTCAATAGATGTCGCTTGGAGACAAATCCACCATTAAACAAAAAAAAATCATGTTTTCTCACCTTTTTATTCAAATCAGGAAATGATTGATGGGGGTTTTCGTCCAGAATGCCAACTACAAAGATACATTTTTTTACTCAAACCTCACGTGAGTCTTTTTTACTCACCTCACTGAGTAAAATCATACTCAGTATTCCTTGTAGCGAGTCCAGGATTTCTCTCAAACGGCCATCCTACAAAAGACAACCGTAAAAAAGAAATCACCTATAGAAATTTGATTGGCCGCCCTTAAATAACATACCTTTTAAATTAATTAAGGCAAGGTTCTTGAAGTTATTAGGTTGTCTAGAAAGATGACGTCATAAAAGTTATCGGGCGAGTATTGGGAGTAAAACATATTTAATTATTAATCGTTTTTATTCAAGCGCACCTACAAAATTAACGCACTTAATTAATACATAAATTATTCCAGAGGTGGCGCAGCGCAATTTTTTCAAAAAAAAAAACTCAATAATGGCGATTCGTTTGTAGGGGAAAAAAGGGGTGGCGCATTTTTTTTTTTTTAATTTTTTTAAATTTTTTTTTAGTATCGTCTCGGGGCGCCGCCTCTGCCGCTTCCGCTTCCGTAGCTACAAATTGAAAAAAAAAAAACCAAAATTACCGCAAAATTATTTCGAAAATAAATCCTTCGGTGCACTCCGCAAGTTGTTTTTATATTTCGGCCGATAGATGGCGCGTTTGTCCGCAACCGCAAAAAAAAAATAGTGCACCTTGGATTTATCGGCGCACACTCACCTCCTTTGAGCGGGCAACGGCGGATAAGCCGCCTCGTAACCGCCCCGCGACTGCGCACTGTAGCCGTCATCATAGTTTCCATAAGCTGCGGCATTACTGGACCCATAACCAGTGGTGTTACTAGATCCATAGCCTGCGGCACCACTGGACCCATAACCAGTCGAATTACTGGACCCGTAACTAGTTGCACCGTAACCGCCTCTGCTGTAGCTGTCTCCGCCTCTGCTGTAGCTGTCTCCGCCGCTGCCGTAGCCGCCCCCACCATAGCTGCCAGATCTTAAAAAAAAAAAAAATATTCCAATTTTAAGGGTGGGAGGAATTTGACACTTGCCTGTCAGAGTTTGACACTGGCCTGTCAGAATAGGAACCGCCTGCGTAGTAACTGCTTGAAGCGGAATTGTAGCTGTTGCCGCCCCCTCCGCCGCCGCCGTATCTCTCGTAGCCGCCCCTTAAAAAAATAATGCAAAATCTATTTTTTTTTTTGTAAAACACGAAATTTCAAAATTACAAGAAAAAAAATCAAAAGTGGCAACGTTGTAAAATAATAAAAAATTCATTTATTTTGATGTTTTTGACAAGTATCAAGCCTCCCAAGCCTATAACACGAAATTTAAAAATTCCAAGAAAAAATACAAATAGTGGCAACCCTGTAAAATAATAAAAAAAATCATTTATTTTGATGTTTTTGACAAGTATCAAGCCTCAGAAGCCTATAACACGAAATTTAAAAATTCCAAGAAAAAACACAAACAGTGGCAACGCTGTAAAATAATACAAATTTCATTTATTTTGACATTTTTGACAATTAAAAAATTTAAAAAACAGACTCACAAGCCTATAACAGCAAATTTTAAAATTTCCAGAAAAAAAATCGAAAGTGGCAACGCTGTAAAATAATGAAAAATTCATTTATTTTGATGTTTTTGACAAGTATCAAGCCTCCCAAGCCTATAACACGAAATTTAAAAATTCCAAGAAAAAAATACAAACAGTGGCAACGTTGTAAAATAGTAAAAATTTCACTTATTTTGACATTTTTGACAATTAAAAAATTTAAATAACAGACTCACAAGCCTATAACAGCAAATTTTAAAATTTCCAGAAAAAAAATCAAAAGTGGCAACGCTGTAAAATAGTGAAAAATTCATTTATTTTGATGTTTTTGACAAGTATCAAGTCTCACAAGCCTATAACACGAAATTTTAAAATTCCAAGAAAAAAATACAAACAGTGGTAACGTTGTAAAATAGTAAAAATTTCACTTATTTTGACATTTTTGACAATTAAAAAATCAAAAAAACAGGTTCACAAGCTTATAACACGAAATTTAAAAATTCCAAAAAAAATACAAATAATGGCAACCCTGTAAAATAATAAAAAAATCATTTATTTTGATGTTTTTGACAGTTAAAAAATTCAAAGAACAGCCTCACAAGCCTATAACACGAAATTTAAAAATTCCAAGAAAATATACAAACAGTGGCAACGCTGTAAAATACTAAAAACTTCACTTATTTTGACATTTTTGACAATTGAAAGATCCAAAGAACAGCCTCACAAACTTATAACACAAAATTTGAAAATTCCAATAAAAAATACAAACAGTGGCAACGCTGTAAAATAATAAAAACTTCACTTAGTTTGACATTTTTGACTATTAGAAAATTTAAAAAACAGACTCACAAGCCTATAACACGAAATATAAAAATTCTAAGAAAAAAAACAAACAGTGGCAACGCTGTAAAATAATAAAACTTTACTTATTTTGCCATTTTTGATATTTAAAAAATACAAAGAACAGCCTCACAAGCCTATAACACGAAATTTAAAAGTTCCAAGGAAAATTACAAACAGTGGCAACACTGTCAAATAATAAAAATTTTACCTATTTTGACATTTTTGACAATTAAAAAATTCAAAAAACAGACTCATAAGCCTATAACATGAAATTTAAAAGTTCTAAGGAAAAATACAAACAGTGGCAACGCTGTAAAATAATAAAAATGTCACTTATTTTGACATTTTTGACAATTAAAAAATTTTAAAAACAGACTCACAAGCTTATAACACGAAATATAAAAATTCCAAGAAAATATACAAACAGTGGCAACGTTGTAAAATAATAAAAATTTCATTTATTTTGATGTTTTTGACAAGTATCAAGCTTCACAAGCCTATAACACGAAATTTAAAAATTCCAAGAAAAAATACAAATAGTGGCAACGCTGTAAAATAATAAAAAATTCATTTATTTTGATGTTTTTGACAAGTATCAAGCCTCCCAAGCCTATAACACGAAATTTAAAAATTCCAAGAAAAAATACAAATAGTGGCAACCCTGTAAAATAATAAAAAATTCATTTATTTTGATGTTTTTGACAAGTATCAAGCCTCAGAAGCCTATAACACAAAATTTAAAAATTCCAAGAAAAACACAAACAGTGGCAACACTGTAAAATAATACAAATTTCATTTATTTTGACATTTTTGACAATTAAAAAATTTAAATAACAGACTCACACGCCTATAACAGCAAATTTTAAAATTTCTAGAAAAAAAATCAAAAGTGGCAACGCTGTAAAATAATGAAAAATTCATTTATTTTGATGTTTTTGACAAGTATCAAGTCTCACAAGCCTATAACACGAAATTTAAAAATTTCAAGAAAATATACAAACAGTGGCAATATTGTAAAATAATAAAAATTTCACTTATTTTGACGTTTTTGACAATTAAAAAATCCAAAAAACAGTCTCACAAACCTATAACAGGAAATTTTAAAATTCTAAGAAGAAATACAAATAGTGGCAACGCTGTAAAATAATAAAAATTTCATTTATTTTGATGTTTTTAACAATTAAAAAATCAAAAAAAGAGGCTCATAAGCCTGTAACACGAAATTTAAAAATTCCAAGAAAAAATACAAACAGTGGCAACGTTGTAAAATACTAAAAACTTCACTTATTTTGACATTTTTGACAATTGAAAGATCCAAAGAACAGCCTCACAAACTTATAACACAAAATTTGAAAATTCCAATAAAAAATACAAACAGTGGCAACGCTGTAAAATAATAAAAACTTCACTTAGTTTGACATTTTTGACTATTAGAAAATTTAAAAAACAGACTCACAAGCCTATAACACGAAATATAAAAATTCCAAGAAAAAAAACAAACAGTGGCAACGCTGTAAAATAATAAAAACTTCACTTATTTTGACGTTTTTGACAATTAAAAAATTACAAAAATAGACTCACAAGCCTATAACACAAAATTTTAAAATTCCAAGAAAAAATACAAACAGTGGCAACCCTGTAAAATAATAAAAAATTCACTTATTTTGACGTTTTTGACAATTTAAAAATCCAAAAAAAAGTTTCATAAGCTTATAAGACAAAATTTTAAAATTCCAAGAGAAAAAACCAACACTAACAACGCTGTAACATAATAAAAATTTGACTTATTTTGACGTTTTTGACAATTAAAAAATTCAAAAAATAGACTCACAAGCCTATAATCCGAAATTTAAAAATTCCAAAAAAAAATACAAACAGTGGCAACGCTGTAAAATAATAAAACTTTACTTATTTTGCCATTTTTGATATTTAAAAAATACAAAGAACAGCCTCACAAGCCTATAACACGAAATTTAAAAGTTCCAAGGAAAATTACAAACAGTGGCAACACTGTCAAATAATAAAAATTTTACCTATTTTGACATTTTTGACAATTAAAAAATTCAAAAAACAGACTCATAAGCCTATAACATGAAATTTAAAAGTTCTAAGGAAAAATACAAACAGTGGCAACACTGTAAAATAATAAAAATGTCACTTATTTTGACATTTTTGACAATTAAAAAATTTTAAAACAGACTCACAAGCTTATAACACGAAATATAAAAATTCCAAGAAAATATACAAACAGTGGCAACGTTGTAAAATAATAAAAATTTCATTTATTTTGATGTTTTTGACAAGTATCAAGCTTCACAAGCCTATAACACGAAATTTAAAAATTCCAAGAAAAAATACAAATAGTGGCAACGCTGTAAAATAATAAAAATTTCACTTATTTTGACATTTTTGACAATTAAAAAATTTTAAAAACAGACTCACAAGCTTATAACACGAAATTTAAAAATTCCAAGAAAATATACAAACAGTGGCAACGTTGTAAAATAATAAAAATTTCATTTATTTTGATGTTTTTGACAATTAAAAAATTTTAAAAACAGACTCACAAGCTTATAACACGAAATTTAAAAATTCCAAGAAAATATACAAACAGTGGCAACGTTGTAAAATAATAAAAATTTCATTTATTTTGATGTTTTTGACAAGTATCAAGTCTCACAAGTCTATAACACGAAATTTTAAAATTATAAGAAAAAATACAAATAGTGGCAACGCTGTAAAATAATAAAAACTTTACTTATTTTGACATTTTTGACAATTAAAAAATTCAAAAAACAGACTCATAAGCCTATAACACGAAATTTAAAAATTCCAAGAAAATATACAAACAGTGGCAACGCTGTCAAATAATAAAAACTTTACTTATTTTGACATTTTTGACAATTAAAAAATTCAAAAAACAGACTCATAAGCCTATAACACGAAATTTAAAAGTTCTAAGGAAAAATACAAACAGTGGCAACGCTGTAAAATAATAAAAATCTCACTTATTTTGACATTTTTGACAAATTAAAAATCCAAAAAACAGATTCATGAACTCATAACATGGAATTTTGAAATTTTAAGAAAAACTCAAAAAAGAGGCAACGCTGTAAAATAATAAAAATGTCACTTATTTGGACATTTTTGACAATTAAAAAATTTTAAAAACAGACTCACAAGCTTATAACACGAAATTTAAAAATTCCAAGAAAATATACAAACAGTGGCAACGTTGTGAAATAATAAAAATTTCATTTATTTTGATGTTTTTGACAAGTATCAAGTCTCACAAGTCTATAACACGAAATTTTAAAATTACAAGAAAAAATACAAATAGTGGCAACGCTGTAAAATAATAAAAACTTTACTTATTTTGACATTTTTGACAATTAAAAAATTCAAAAAACAGACTCATAAGCCTATAACACGAAATTTAAAAATTCCAAGAAAAAATACAAACAGTGGCAACGCTGTCAAATAATAAAAACTTTACTTATTTTGACATTTTTGACAATTAAAAAATTCAAAAAACAGACTCATAAGCCTATAACACGAAATTTAAAAATTCCAAGAAAATATACAAACAGTGGCAACGCTGTCAAATAATAAAAACTTTACTTATTTTGACATTTTTGACAATTAAAAAATTCAAAAAACAGACTCATAAGCCTATAACACGAAATTTAAAAATTCCAAGAAAATATACAAACAGTGGCAACGCTGTCAAATAATAAAAACTTTACTTATTTTGACATTTTTGACAATTAAAAAATTCAAAAAACAGACTCATAAGCCTATAACACGAAATTTAAAAATTCCAAGAAAATATACAAACAGTGGCAACGCTGTCAAATAATAAAAACTTTACTTATTTTGACATTTTTGACAATTAAAAAATTCAAAAAACAGACTCATAAGCCTATAACACGAAATTTAAAAGTTCTAAGGAAAAATACAAACAGTGGCAACGCTGTAAAATAATAAAAATCTCACTTATTTTGACATTTTTGACAAATTAAAAATCCAAAAAACAGATTCATGAACTCATAACATGGAATTTTGAAATTTTAAGAAAAACTCAAAAAAGAGGCAACGCTGTAAAATAATAAAAATGTCACTTATTTTGACATTTTTGACAATTAAAAATTTTAAAAACAGACTCACAAGCTTATAACACGAAATTTAAAAATTCCAAGAAAATATACAAACAGTGGCAACGTTGTAAAATAATAAAAATTTCATTTATTTTGATGTTTTTGACAAGTATCAAGTCTCACAAGTCTATAACACGAAATTTTAAAATTACAAGAAAAAATACAAATAGTGGCAACGCTGTAAAATAATAAAAACTTTACTTATTTTGACATTTTTGACTATTAAAAAATTCAAAAAACAGACTCATAAGCCTATAACACGAAATTTAAAAGTTCTAAGGAAAAATACAAACAGTGGCAACGCTGTAAAATAATAAAAATCTCACTTATTTTGACATTTTTGACAAATTAAAAATCCAAAAAACAGATTCATGAACTCATAACATGGAATTTTGAAATTTTAAGAAAAACTCAAAAAAGAGGCAACGCTGTAAAATAATAAAAATGTCACTTATTTTGACATTTTTGACAATTAAAAAATTTTAAAAACAGACTCACAAGCTTATAACACGAAATATAAAAATTCCAAGAAAATATACAAACAGTGGCAACGTTGTAAAATAATAAAAATTTCATTTATTTTGATGTTTTTGACAAGTATCAAGCTTCACAAGCCTATAACACGAAATTTAAAAATTCCAAGAAAAAATACAAACAGTGGCAACGCTGTAAAATAATGAAAACTTCACTTATTTTGACATTTTTGACAATTAAAAAATTCAAAAAAGAGTCTCACAAACCTATAACAGGAAATTTTAAAATTCTAAGAAGAAATGCAAATAATGGCAATGCTGTAAAATAATAGAAATTTCATTTATTTTGATGTTTTTGACAAGTATCAAGCCCAAAAAGCCTATAACACGAAATTTTAAAGTTCCAAGAAAAAATACAAACAGTGGCAACGCTGTAAAATAATAAAAACTTCACTTATTTTGACATTTTTGGCAATTAAAAAATCCAAAAAACAGTCTCACAAGCCTTATAACACGAAATTTAAAAATTTCACGAAAATATACAAATAGTGGCAACACTGCGAAATCCAAAGGCCAAACTTACAAATTACAGTTTCCTGTAACAGTTTATTAACGATTTAAAAATTGTAAAGTTTGGAGGCGCCATCTAGCGACGATCAACCAAACTCAGAAATTATAGATTTCTATAATTGGGGGGCCACAAGAAATAAAGAATACTTACATTGGTTTTGGGCCTTCATCCCTTCTGCTGTACAAATCATCTGCAGGAGGTCCTCTAGCAGGTGGTCCGCCCCTGGAACATAAAATTTTTCAAATATTTTTCCTAATTAAAGGCTCGAAATTCTCACCTTCTGTCATCGTAGCCCCCCCTAGGCCCATCCCCGTAGCCGCCCCTGTCTTCATAAGCAGCATAAGGATCGTAGGCCCGCTCTTGGGGCGGGTACCCACCTCCACCGCCTCCGCGACGGTCCTCGTACCCGCCACGGCCTCTAAAACCCCCTCCTCTACCGCCAAAACCTCTATTACCGCCTCTAGGCCCTCCACGAAAATCCCTAGGGCCGCCCCTGGAATACGGCGTGCCTCTGTCCCGGCCCCCGGTACCCCGCATGGGGCCGCCGCCCCTGCGAGGCTTGACTCGGCCCCTTTCCACTGAAATTCTCGAGCCCATGAAGTCGGTGCCATTTAGTTCGTCAATAGCTTTGTTTGCCAAATCGGGGTTTTCCAAATGGAGAAAACCGCATTTGTTGGAAATGTCGCACTCGGCTATGGGACCGTAGGGCTCGAACAGTTTGCGCAGGTCGTCTGGGGCTATGTTCGGTGGCAAACTGCCGACGAACACTTTTGTCGTGTTTTCGGAACGACCCCGTTGCTAATTTTACGTTAATTAACATTTTTATTGTATTAATTAATTGTTTACTTACCATTTTTGTTTTTCGGAAGTCTTAAAATTTGGGTTTTTCCCTCTATTTGCCCCAAAGCTACAACAAATAATAAACAAAATGGCGGATTTGATGGTAGAAGAGGGTGGACACGAAATGACATTTGTACAGGAAACTGTAAATAGACGTACAGTAACAAACAAGAGAACAGAGTTAGTGCAGATGGAACAGGAATTAAAGCAATTGGAACACTTGGAGTAACTCGAACAATGGAAAGAATTCAATCAAAATAGTAAACAAAAATTATCGTGGTAAATATTAACAAACGTCCAAAATTTTTTAGTGGTGAATATTAACAAACGCCTTAAAATGTCAAAATATCCTTATCGTGGTGCAGATGAAACAGAAATTAGAACACTTAAAGTAACTCTAACAATAGAAGGAAATGCAAATGGAGTAATTTAAATTGAAATAGTGCAAATGGAACATAATTAGAACAGCTGAAGTAGTTCGAACAATAACAATCAGAGCAGTGTAAATAGAACAGAGTTAGTGCAAATGAAACAGAAATTAGCAATTGGAACAGTTAGAGTAATTCAAAATCCAAATGGAATTAGTGCAAACGTGACATTCAAAAGTAATTTAATTAGGAGTTAGAAAGAATTGAGTACGTCACTAAATGTGATTATTCCAGGCATTTGGCTACCAAAGATACAAGAAACGTACTGATGATGACGTCACTAAGATAGAATAAGTGCAAATGTAACAGAATTAGAACAGTTCAAACAACAAAGAATTTATTTTAAATTGTTCCATAATAGTTCTGTACGCACTGGCAGTTGATTCAAAACTGTTCTAAGAATAATTTGATCATCCCAGAACAGTTCTGAACACAATTTTTTTGTTTATAAACAGTTCCAACCTGCACCTACTCCAGCTTATTCTAGAACAATCACATAATCGTTTGAAAATTGCTCTGAATTTAAAACCCAGGCGTATTTAAAAGTGCCCCAGAGTCAAAAGTAATTTAATTAAAGTTAAAGAAAGTTTCTAATTTGAATACGTCACTAAATTAGATGGAAAATGTGATTATTCCAGGCATTTGGCTACCAAAGTAACAAGAAACGTACTGATGATGACGTCACTAAGATAGATTAAGTGCAAATGTAACAGAATTAGAACAGTTCAAACAACAAAGAATTTATTTTAAATTGTTCCATAATAGTTCTGTGCGTACTGGCAGTTGATTCAAAACTGTTCTAAGAATAATTTGATCATCCCAGAACAGTTCTGAACACAATTTTTTTGTTTATAAACAGTTCCAACCTGCACCTTCTCCAGATTATTCTAGAACAATCACATAATCGTTTGAAAATTGCTCTGAACTTAAAACAGGAGTATTTAAAAGTGCCCCAGAGCTCAAAAGTAATTTAATTGGAGTTAGAGAAAGTTTCTAATTTGAATACGTCACTAAATTAGATGGAATATGTGATTATTCCAGGCATTTGGCAACCAAAGATACAAGAAATGTACTAATGATGACGTCACTAAGATACAATACTTAGAATAAGTGCAAATGGAACAGAATTAGAATAGTTAATTTATTTTGAATTGTTCTATAATGATTCTTTGCGCACTGGCAGTGGATTCAAAACTGTTCTAAGAATAATTTGATCATCCCAGAACAGTTCTGAACACAATTTTTTTGTTTATAAACAGTTCCAACCTGCACCTACTCCAGATTATTCTAGAACAATCACATAATCGTTTGAAAATTGCTCTGAACTTAAAACAGGAGTATTTAAAAGTGCCCCAGAGCTCAAAAGTAATTTAATTGGAGTTAGAGAAAGTTTCTAATTTGAATACGTCACTAAATTAGATGGAAAATATGATTATTCCAGGCATTTGGCTACCAAAGATACAAGAAATGTACTGATGATGACGTCACCAAGATAAAATACATACATTTGAAACTGTTCTAAAAATGATTTGATCGTTACAATTCTAAACGAATTTTTTTGTTTATAAACAGTTCGAACCTGCACTTACTCCAGATTATTCTAGAACAGTCAAATTTTGTCTCAGAATCGTTTGATAACTGTTCTGAACCCAAAATAAGAGTATTTAGAAGTACTTTATGCGTGAATCAAACGTCAAATTGTTGAAGCAATGTCAAAAAAAGTTTAATTTCGCGTTTATAAGTACTAGGCTTTACCCTGGAGTTAAAACCAACCCGGATGTGACCCGCATTTGAGAAAGCTGCCTTTAATGAAATTTCCATAAGGTGCCTCAAATACGTCATCAAGTTGAAGATACACACTATTTTTACAGTATAGTCTATCCTCATGAGACCTATGTGAAAAAAATCCCCCCTTAACCCCACGCTTCAGATCACCAGTTATGACGTAATGAAGTGGCGCCTTGTAATTTTTTGCCAGTTTTTTCGGAATTTTCCACTTTTCCAGACTGTTTTCAATCGGGAAAACTCGATTAAAGTGCAAAGTTTTGAGTTTTCTTTATTTTAAGCCAAAAATTTCCAGTTTTTCAACGGGGTAAGTGAGAAAAACGGCCATTAGGCGTTTTCAAATAAACACAATTAGAGTAACTCGGAATTATTTTGTTCGTTCGTAAGGTTCAGCCTTGTGACCGGTCTCGCCCCATTCCTTGTGCCCTTCAGCGTTGCACTGACCGCAATACAAGTCGCCGCCGCAGTCCAGGCACCGGAACTCGGCGTCGCTGTTGCACAGAACGCACCAGGGCAGTTCGGGCGATTCGGAGCGGTTCTCTTCCAATTTGGGTTCGCTCGAGAGCTGCTCTAAAAGGGCGTCAACTTGTTCTTGCTCTGATTTTGAGGTTTTTGTTGCAGATTCAGTATTGTTAAGGCTTCGCCCTTCCTTTAATTTAGCCAGTCTTTGTCTGATTTCGCTGTCACTGATTTTTGGGGTTTCTTTAAGTTTCTCAAGCCTTTTGGCCAATTGTAGATCAATGTTTGAACAGTTGGACTTGTAAATTGTTATCAAGGGCTTTTCAAGCCTCCTAAAGCAAGCTTGAATTAATAATTGAAATCTAAATGAGTGAAAACTTACTTTAGGAATCTGTCTGGAGGTGAAAACGTAGGCTCAGTTTTAGGGTCGTTCTGGAGGAGTTTTGGATAACAAGTGCGGCAAATTTTTCCGAGGCTTTGCCACTTGTGCGGCAAACATTTGCCGCAAAGGGAAAGGCCACAGTTTGCGCAACCCAATTCTTTGTTGAAAAAACCGAATTTATCATTACAATGATTGCAGGACATTATTATATTTAATAAATAATCAATAATCAGCTGTTTTGGAGTAAACGTGTGAACGCACCTTTTAGTTCAATAACAAAAATCTGTAATTTGCAAGTTTGGCTGCTCCTTGCTAGATGGCGCCATTTAATTTTCGTTCGGAATTGTATTCTTTCTGGTTTTTGGAGTGAAAAAACTTACTACTCTGTGAGTACTCCTTATGATCGAATTTGGATATTTAATGTAGATAGAGTAACCTAGTTCACATTATACAGAAACTTACTCTATTTATACCGATTTCAAAATTCATCATAAATTAGAGTCAAAAGAGCATACTCTAGGATTTCTATTTCTATATTAAAACCAATGGAATCGCCCAATATCGATTCGGAGTAGTTTTGTGATCACTTTAGAGTGAAAAGTGCAAACGTTTACAAGTGAACCTGGAGCAAAAAAGTAACGAGCAACAAAACTTTAATGAGTTATTATTAGTTCAGTCAGGAATTTTACTTTTTTTGGTTCTGTTTGTTTTCGGAGCAAACAGAGTAAGATTTAAATTACTCTAGAAGTTCATTCTTTCATGACGTCAGAATGCCTAGCAAACATTATCATCGCTTGTAGTATACGCAATAAATAGGTCGCGGATGACGTCATGAAAGTACTGGTTGTGATCTTAGCCCTGGAGCCAATGAACTATAATAAGTTCAATGAACTCTGAATGAATAATGATATTAATTCAGAGTCAATCTAGAACTGGTTCTAAATGAACTGCGAATAAAAAAGAGTAATTTCAACGTGAACTAGGTTACTCTATCTACACTAAATATCCAAATTCGAACATAAGGAGTGCTCACAGAGTAATTAGAGTAGTAAGTTTTTTCACTCCAAAAACAAGAACAGAGTAAAACAATGTCAAAAAGAATACATTTCAAAACACTCTAAACGCTCTTTCTAAATTAAATGCAATTCAAGAATTTGTAATGGAAATTCAAATGATTGTAATGCTCCATTAAAATGAGTATTGAAATCGGAGTAAATAGAGTAATTTTTTGTTTAAGGTGAACCAAGTTACTCTATCTACACTAAATAATCAATGAGGAGTGTTTACAGAGTAGTTAGAGTAATAAGCTTTTTCACTTTATTCACTACAAAAACCAAAAAGATGTCAAAAAGAATACAATTCTGAGCTTTTTCTACTCCGAACAAAGTGACGTCAGTCGAATGCATCCAAATGTAAAAAAAAAAATCAACTCTGTTTTGACTCTGAATCCGAACAACGATAATAATTTCACTCTAAAGTGAAATATTTGATTCAATGGAGTAAAAGGAGCCAAAGAAAAAAAGATTTCCACTCTAAAATACTGTTCTGCCTTCATTTTTACGTAAATTGAATCGTTCAGAGTGTATTCTTTTTTGTAACAAACTTACTCTAAATACAAAACTCGAACTGGTGGAGTAAAAAAAAAAGAGTACAATTTCACTCTTAGAATCACTCTAACATGCTATAATCTGCTCCAGGGCTGCAATCGCTGTTTTCACTCTGTTCCGAATTTACTCCAAAATGTGGGTCTTATAATTCATCCTACTATAGCTGGATTCAGCTATTCAGCGCAAAGTTGGAGTGGAGTGAAAAGAGCTAATGGAGTCACCCCTAATACGATAAAAAGCAATACCCGAACGGCTAGAGTGCGAATGGAGTCACTCGGAGTACACGGAGTGAGCATAATTGAACAAATAAATAATGAGATTTTTATTATTTTCGGCATTAATTAACAAATTAACTTATAATTAAAATATTTACATAACAAAATAATTTTTAATTGGTCCGATTTGGCAACGCCGCGACCACTTCATTCGTTTGTAGCGAGTTGCTCAGAGCCAGCTTCAGGGCTTCGTCGTAAGATGGCGGTGCTGGAAAAATCCAAAAAAAAAGAATCAGAAAATAACAAAACTTCTATAGTAGGCTGTTTGATAACTGTATGACGTCATCTGGGGTGCAAGGTATCCCAAATACGTTATCAAGTTACCCATTACTAGACCAAGGATGATACACAATACACACTACTACTACTACAGGATAGTGTAAGCTCATAAGGTCCTTCACCTTCACACAAAATCACCAGTTGTGACGTAGATGACTTGTGTTTTTCACTTTTTCAAGGCTTTTTAATAGGAAAAAACGATTTAACATATGAGGCTTTGAGTTTTCTTCATTATCCAACCATAATCAGCAAAATCCTATTTGAAATGCTTTTTCTGGAAGTTTTGATGTGGCAACACCGCTCGTGGCCAACTTCACGAGATTTCAAGCGCAAGTAGGCCTTGTAATAATGTCATTTTTTTTTTGACAATCTGCCATTTTTAATTGACATTCTGACGTCAATTTTTTTGACGTTTGCTGTATCATAGACAGTGTTGTTTTAGTCACGGCCCGAAGGGCCGGAGTTTTATGGCCCGAAGGGCCAGAGTTTTATGGCCCGAAGGGCCAGAGTTTTATGGCCAGAAGAGCCAGAGTTATTTTAATAATGAGCCCGGAAGGCCGAAGTTATACAAGTCCGAAAGGACAACAAACGTCAAAACATTGACATTTCAAAGTAGGCTTTGGTCTCTTTCAAGGATAGTACACACTACTACTATAGGATAGCCGATCCTCATAAGGCTTGTATGGAACAAATCCTTCCTCTCCTTCATCCGCCAAGTCACCAGTTATGACGTAGGCAGCATGTTATTTTTCGCCTCTTTTAGTCTGTTTAAACAGCTGACGACTTAGTTATGACATCGGAAATGGTGACATATCAATATGGTGGATATTACCAAAAATGAGGCCGATAAGCAATCTTGTAGGTGTGTATCGTCCTTAATTATTTCAAGCATTTGATTGGCTGCTGGGAAATGATTGTACAGTTGGTAATGCGGCGGCCAATCAAGAGCCAGGAATAATTTAAAAAAATTATACAGTTGGCAATACGGCGTCTAATCAAAAAGCCTGGGAATAAATTTTTGGTACAATAATTGACAAAAATGACATCTACGATTTTTGAGGCACTTTTCAACATTCACCAGAATTTTTATAATAATTGAGTGATTATTCCAGGCATTTGATTGGCTTAGCTGGAGGATAATTGAACAGTTGGCAATACGGCGTCCAATCAAAAAGCCTGGGAATAAATTTTTGGTACAATAATTGACAAAAATGACATCTACGATTTTTGAGGCACTTTTCAACATTCACCAGAATTTTTATAATAATTGAATGATGATACAATCAACATAGAATGGAACAACTCAACTCAAATCACCAGTTGTGACGTAGCAGCATGTGATTTCCCGCTTTGACTTGACGTAGGTTGTTTAAACAGTTATGACGTTACAAATGGTGACACATTAATATGATATCATGATCCTTGTTACCAAACAATTCTGAAGCAGTTTTACTCACCGTCGTCGTATTTCGGAGGTTTATTCAGCTCATTTGTGATTGCAATATGATCGATCGATAAATACGGATCAGAATGCTGATGGTTTTGCAGGCGGCCGCTGATGCTGTAGACGCTGTTCTGATCTGGTTGAGCTGAAACAATAATAGTGGTGTCTTTTTTCATCGGCTTGTATGAGAAAGTGACAAAAATACACTAATAGAACTTGTTATGGCGTTTAAATGCAAAAATACCTTCACCAAAATGTCAATGAAATTGTATTTTATTGGTAACAAATACCTGCTCTGCGATTTTGCCGCCTTTTGTACCAATTAAAACCCAAATAGGACACTAAATACAGTAATCCGGACACAAGGCCTACTATAATAGGCTGAACTACAACCATTTTGGACAAACAAATAAGCGATAATACACTTGATATCAATAATTGATTTATTTTTAAATGTTTTTATCAAATCTAAAGTGTTTCCTAATGATTATAATTACCTGCTAATGCTTGGGAGCTTTTCAAAAAAACATAGAGAAAACTGACAACAAAGCAAAGGCAAATTAACGCTATTGCCAGGCACACAAGCAAAACCATTTTGAATGAAAATTGCATTGAATTGTGGGTTTTTATTGTTTTTTAGATTGCGAAAATATTTGCACAGACACACACACGGGTGTGTTTTTGTTTTTTCAAAATGAGGGCAATGGCATTATTATTAAATTTTTCAAAATACAATAATATGGTACGTCTATGGTTTTAAAAATCTGCGTCCTTTTTCAGGGGCGTGGTTAAAGAGAGACGGAGTCATTGAAACCCATAGACGTAGCATTTTTTATTTTGAAGCTACAAGCTACAAGGAGCATTAAATTCTCTATAAATCAGTGCTTATAGCTCAAATAGTTTTCGAGTAATTAATTCTCAAAGTTAAAGACTACATAAATAGTTTTCTAGTCAAATTTACCTATTAATTGAGCTCTAACGACTCTATGTTGCCGCTGATTGGTCCTCCGCCTCAATCTGCTGTCCTTTTTTATAGAGAAAAATATAATACAGGTCGATAATAGAGCACAAAGGATCACGCTCACAATTGCTCCGACTACAACCGCTTCAGAAATCATTGTTTTTCGAACTAAAATAATCCGATTATTTAATTTGTTTATCTTATCAATAATTATTATTATTGATAAAAATTTAATCAATTAATTATTATTTTAAGTTCTGAGCCAAATCAGGGCCTATGATGTATCTTTTCCTGTTATTTTAACAGCTGAAAATCTATATCTGTCTCTATATTTACGTGTAGAATAAACAGTGACAGAAAGAGGGGCCGGAGGGCCGGAGTTATAGGCGAGTCCGGCCCAAAGGGCCGGAGTTATATGCGGGTCCGGCCCAAAGGGCTGGAGTTATATGAGAGTCCGGCCCGAAGGGCCGGAGTTATATGCGAGTCCGGCCCGAAGGGCCGGAGTTATATGCGAGTCCGGCCCGAAGGGCCGGAGTTATATGAGAGTCCGGCCCAAAGGGCCGGAGTCATATGCGGGTCCGGCCCAAAGGGCCGGAGTTATATGCGAGTCCTTTGAGTTTTCTTCATTTTGTAGTAAAAATTTCCAGTTTTTCAATGGTGTAAGTGTTAGTTTTATCAAGTAGGCTTTGGAATGTAATTTTTGCTGGTTTTCCTTTGGATTTTCCATATATTCAGGGTTTTTTGGATTGGAAGAAAACTCAAAGGACTCGCATATAACTCCGGCCCTTCGGGCCGGACTCGCATATAACTCCGGCCCTTCGGGCCAGACTCGCATATAACTCCGGCCCTTTGGGCCGGACTCGCATACAACTCCGGCCCTTCGGGCCGGACTCGCATATAACTCCGGCCCTTCGGGCCGGACTCGCATATAACTCCGGCCCTTCGGGCCGGACTCGCATATAACTCCGGCCCTTCGGGCCGGACTCGCATATAACTCCGGCCCTTTGGGCCGGACTCGCATACAACTCCGGCCCTTCGGGCCGGACTCGCATATAACTCCGGCCCTTCGGGCCGGACTCGCATATAACTCCGGCCCTTCGGGCCGGACTCAGCGAAGCCCTAAATAACAATGTTGCTCCTTAATATAGTGTATAAATAAACCTTCATTGTGACAATTATAGATGGCGCTTTTTGACTTTGCAAAAAAAAAAGAAGAATTTTTCTGTCAATAGCAGGAAATGTCAATTCATTTCATTTGTTTATTGTTGTAAATATGGGTATCATACTGAAATTTCAAATTTAAAAAATAATGAAATGGGAAATTAATTAAAATTATAAAGTTCCTATGTAAACCAAGCCAATTCCATTGAGTTGATACAGAACGCCATCTATTGACAATCAAGCCAACTATGAAAATTGCATAGGAAAGTTTTGGTTGCGTTTACTTCAGAAAATTTTAAATAATTATTTTGTGCAATAATATAATTACTCGGTACTACTCGGCATAATAATTCAGTACTACTCAATAAAATGATTTCTACTCGACATAATCATTCGGTTCTAGTCGTTCTAATTATAATAATTCAGTGAATAGTACTAAGTAGAAATCAATTCGAGTAGTTTTTATTTTGAGTAGTACTGTATTATTATTTCGAGTAGTTATTTTGAATTTTTATTTCGAGTAATTACTACGAGTAGTTAGTTTCAAAGCTACTCGACATAATTACTCGGTACTAATCAGCATAATAATCCAGTAGTACTTAATAAAAAAAAACTCAAAATACAAACTACTCAAACTGACTTCTATTCAACATAATTATTCAGTACTACTCGGCACAATTATTCGGTACTATTCAACACAATAATTCAAAATTATTCGACATAACTACTCGGCCCAATTATTCAATACTACCCAATATACCTACTTAATATAATAATTCAAAACTACTCATCTCAATTACTCAGTACTACTCAACATGAAAATCCTAAATCTACTCAACATAAAACTTCAAATTAGCTACTCGACATAACAACTATTCGGGAATAATATTTACAGGTGTCAAAAAATTAAGCATCATTAAAATTGACTTTTCTAAACAAAATTAAGGAAAATTCACTCTCTTTCATTTTAATTTTTTTCTGGAAAACTATCTAGGAGAAAATTATGAAATTTTCTAGAAAAAAAGAAGGAAGTCAGGGGCGCATCACACTAAAATTTCAAATTTTTCCCGCGAAAAACAACAAAATTAAAAATAATTTTAAAAATTAAATAGAGGTGCGTTCGATAACATCTTTTTTGGTATAAAAAAAAGGACTCGCTTAGGAAAATCAATGAAATTGACAATCGGCAGTATAAACCCAGTCACCAAACTAACACTTTTGACAGTTGACATTTATAATGTCAACTATCAAAAAACGACAGATTTAAGGCGTACTATAATTTGATAGTACATAGTACATAACCATTCAATTATAGTACAAATACATTGTTGGCAACACTGGACAAATATCACATCTATAGGCCAGAATATTTTGTGATTTCTGAGTATTGTATCTAAAGTGCGCATTATTATAAACATTTAACCTTTATCAAAAATTGTTTATTTATACACATTTATTATCATTTAATCCAAAACAATAAATAACTTACTTGATGTTTGATTTTTCTTTCTCATTTTCCAAGTTCTCAGAAGCAAACTGAGCACAAGGACGAGCAATAAGGCACAAGGAAGAATCAGAAATTCTTCCATAGTTAATGTTTTACCTGTTAAAAGGCATAATAACGACTGGGCTGTCAACAAGTCAACAAGAAAATATGCGACTGATAAGATAATGCGGATTTTTTAATTGTTTGAATAGATATTTTCGCGCAAATTACTATTCAACTCAATTTTGTATGGCTTTATAGACAATTTGTCAACTACGACTCTGTATATCAAATTTACTAAAGTGTCAGCATTTATTTGGTGTAAATGCAGGGCCGAAATCCATTACCGGCAGACTAAGGCAAAGTACCTCAAATGGGAAAAGCCCTTCTAGCTAAGTCTCCTCCCAGTGCAAACTACCTTTAATGGGAAACGCCCTTCTGGACCTGTCGCAAATCTAGTTTCAGTCTTCAGTTACGCCAAGTGTACTCGTTGTCTCTTTTCAATTGCACAATACAAAAAGAAATAGCCATATATAATCTAGTTGGGAAATAATTAGGCCTGATGTAATTTTTTGTCTTTTTTCAATTGTGTTCATTGAAAAAAGATAAAAAAGAAAACCCAGTCTAAAAAAAAAAGTAACCAAGTAGGCCTTGTATTTATTTATTTATTTATTTTTTTTGACATATTTAAAGCAGTTGGTACCATACAATAATATGTTTTGTTTATATTAGTTTTTGGCCAAATTAAGTGGAATTAATGCCACTGTCATTAGGCATAAGAGCATTTTAATATTAAAAATCCCTAAAAACAAGGCTTTTTAATTTTTTTCTGACGTATAAAGCAGTTGGTACTTATAAATGGCGTCCTATAAAAATGTTGCTTACAGTAATCTACAGTGGCGGCTCGTCAAAAAATTGAAAATTCAATCTCAGGTTTTTTATTCCTGATTCCTAATTAAAATAATAATTCACAAATTACACTTTCGATATTTCAATGTAATTTAGAAAAATCTGACAACATTGTTTCAATCAATCCCGCGCCTCCACGACAAAAATCTGTGAATCTGAGATATTTAGTAATATCGGCCCGAAGGGCCGGAGTTAAATGCGAGCCCGAAGGGCCGGAGTTAAATGCGAGCCCGAAGGGCCGGAGTTAAATGCGAGCCCGAAGGGCCGGAGTTAAATGCGAGCCCGAAGGGCCGGAGTAATACGAGCCCGAAGGGCCGAAGTTACACGCTAGCCCGAAGGGCCGGAGTAATACGAGCCCGAAGGGCTAGAGTCTATAACTCTATTGGTTAGCGGATAATTTAGATCCAATTAAAAACCGGAAGTATTTAAAATACGATTTTTAGCACCTAATCAAAGAGTCGGGAATATTCAAAAACTTTAGTTTCATCAAATTGACTTTGGAATGTTGGGCTCGCATATAACTTCGGCCCTTCGGGCTCGTATTACTCCGGCCCTTCGGGCCGGTATTACTGAGTATTTCAGATTCACAGATTTTTGTTGTGGAGGCGCGGGATTGATTGAAACAATGTTGTCAGATTTTTCTAAATTACATTGAAATATCGAAATCTGGAAAGTGTAATTTGTGAATTATTATTTTAATTAGGAATCAGAAATTAAAAACTGAGATTGAATTTTCAATTTTTTGACGAGCCGCCACTGTAGATTATTGTAAGCAACATTTTTATAGGACGCCATTTATAAGTACCAACTGCTTTATACGTTAGAAAAAAAAATTACAAAGCCTTGTTTTAGGGAGTTTTAATATTAAAATGCTCTTATGCCAAATGACAGTGGCATTAATTCCACTTAATTTAGCCAAAAACTATAGAAAATAATATAAACAAAACATATTATTGTATGGTACCAATTGCTTTAAATGTCAAAAAAAAATAAATAAAAACAAGGCCTACCTGGTTGCTGGGAATAATCCCTTCATAAGGCTCTTCCGTAAGCCAATAAGGGCTAGTTATTTCCTACAGCTCGATTAGACTCTTTCTTCGGATCGTTCATTGGTTGTAATGTAATACAAAATGGCCGAAAGTCTACAAATGGCTGATAACCAATGAAAGATAGGTACTGAGGTCCTTTTATCTCTTATTTTTTCTAGTTTTTCCAACTCAAATTTTATCTATTCCCCCAATGTTTAACCAAAAAAGGTACGCCTATGGATTGTATGACTCCACCCCTTGTTTATTGGCAATTAACCTCGTCCATTTAGAACCCATAAAAGGCGTCTAAATGGGTGGAGCTTTACCATCCATAGGCGTACGAGATATATTTCAAACAAAATTCCACTCGTTTTGAAAAACAACATGGCGGCAAATTTAAACTCAAATCAGTGTTGCCAACCGGTTTGTAAATTGAACTTACACACTGTTGCCGGCTTTTACTCAAAAATCGACCAAGCCTTACAATAAATCCTATGATATGAAGAAGAGAGAAATAGACCTATAAAACGGCAACAATGTTTTTACCAGTGGCAGTGTATAATTTTGAATAATATAATATAATAATTTCATGAACACAAACGCTTTCGCGAGAAACTTATGACGTCATATTATTCGTCAGAAACATGGACGCAGTTTCTAACCTAAACTCATGACGTCATAAGACAAACTAATAATGAACTACATTCGTCCAAAACATTTGGTTTTTGTGTAGGTACCAATTTTTTCTTTATTTCTCAATTTTTCCTGTTCAATTTTTGTTTATGTCTGGCTCTTGGATTTGTCAAAATGACATAAATACAAGAGAATTTGCTGATCCAATATGGCGTCTGTGGGCAACCAATCAACAACAAAACATCT
The DNA here is from genome assembly GCA_917834065.1 of Ceutorhynchus assimilis. Lineage (NCBI taxonomy): Eukaryota > Metazoa > Arthropoda > Insecta > Coleoptera > Curculionidae > Ceutorhynchus > Ceutorhynchus assimilis. Next base: position 2,978,532 of record OU892292.1, on the reverse strand, counting down.
ACATGGCATTTTTAATTCAAAAAACACTTAGATTAATAATATGAAAAACAAATTGGGTTCAGTCACAAAACAACCACGCAAAAGCTTCAAAGTCTGTATACTCTTATACGGAATAATGAACTTCCGCCCACTGACGCCATATTTGAATAGTTTTGACAGCTGCATTCGATTAATTTAATTCAATTTAAGTCTATTTCTTTCCAACTTATTGAATTTCCATATTGTTTCTCTTTCTCATTTATTTCAGGTTCTCATTGTCCATACATAAAAATTACAAAACCGTTGGAAAAAAAATATATATACATATATATTTCATTCCTATATTATCTTCATCTTTCTCTTACTGATTGTATATCCTTCGAGTATCTTTCTCTTTTTATTTCAAACTCAAAAACTATAAGGCCACTGGATCGCCAGAAATAAACAAAATATGTTTATTTCCATCTCTGTCTTACTTATTAAATTTCATATATTGCAGTTTCTTACTCTATTTTTCCGCCACTGGTTGGTTTTTTTTAAGATTTTTACTTTTTTCAGAAAACGGTGGTTTTTGCAAACATATACTACTTTATCGTTGTCTTTGTCTTACTCACTATAATTAATAAGGAAACCTTGTAATGTCATTTTCATTGAAATTAAATTAAAAACAAGTTTCCTATGATTTATTTGGGGAATTTTAATTATTATTAATCATTATTAATTAATTAATAAATTGAATTTTAAACAAAAAACCCTTTTAAAATGTTATTTTTGTTTTCCGAAATGAGATGTGGCAACGTTGTTTTTAGTTGGCCATTTTGAAGTGACGTTTTGTGATTTTTTGTCAATTTTTTCTCGAATTTTCGACTTTTCCAGGGTTTTTTAATGGAAAAAAGCAATTTAACATACGAGGCTTTGAGTTTTCTTAATTTTCGGCTAAAAATTTCCGGGGTAAGCAATACAAATTTTACTTTTAACAAGCAGGCTTTACAATGTAATTTTTAGAGGTTTTTCTCTAGATTTTTCGCCGTTCCAGGGTTTTTTCGGTCGGGAAAACCAATTTAAATTACGAGGCTTTCAATTTTCTTAATTTTTTAGTGAAAATTTCTAGTTTTAAATGCTATAATTAGCAAAATCCCATTTAAAATGCTCTTTCTGGAAGTTTTGATGTGGCAACATCGCTTATAGCTAACTTCAAGTAATAAATGTCATTTGCCATTTTCAATTGACGTTTTTATTCAGTTTTTCTTCGAATTTCCACTTTTCCGGGGTTTTTTCAGTCGGGAAAATACGAGGCTTTGAATTTTCTTCATTTTCCACCAAAAATTTCCAGTGTTTCAACGGGGCAAATGAGAAAAACTTTAGTTTTATCAAGGAGGTTTATTTGGAATGTCATTTTCGTTGGTTTTTTTTTTTGGAATTTTTATTTAAGGTTTTTGACGTCCGGGGATCGTTTTCCACCACTTTTTTGACGTTGACAGCTGTCAATTTTTTTTGACACAAATCGATAGTTGGCGTTGTGAAACTGCCTTGCACCGGGGTTTGATTTTCGTAGCTCTTATAGTAGAGCGGAGAAAAAGTCGAACATGTGTCAAATTTGACAGGTGACAATATTGCCAAACTGTCATGCGACAAAAGTTTTATTCGGTTCATTGTTAACTGATTTTAATACTCCGGCCCTTCGGGCCGTAATCTTTGAAACAAAAAGACACGTCATTTTGTATCGATTGTCAAAAAAAAAACCAAGGTTTGAAATTTCAATTTTTTTTTGACGTTTGTTGTATCATGCATGAGCAGTGTTGCCATATGTTTTTTTTTTTTTTCAAATTTCGAAAGGTCAGAGATTATAGGTTATTTTAAAGCCAATCAAGAGCCGGGAATAATCAAAATTCGAATCCCCATAACCAATCAGAAGCCGAGAAAATTCAAAAATTCCAAACCCGATGGGAAATTGAATTTTTTGTACCAACTATTATTATATAAATCTCACCCTAAAACCCACTTTTGGAAAAAACAAAAGAAATTTTTTTTTTGAAATTGACAGCTGTCAAAATACGTATAGGAAGTACCAAATTTCTCAATAAAAATATTACTTACAATAATTTACACTTCTAGTAGAATGTTCCATATTTTGGCTTCTTCTACGCGCCCTTATATTTTGCTTCTCCTTACAAGTTTTCCTAATAATCACGCCAAGTCCCAACAAAATAAGAAAAACCGTCGACAAGTAAATATAACCTCCTGGGTTCATTTTGGACACACGAATGTTTTTTCAAATAGGGATTATTATAAGATAAAGAAGGCCGATATAATCCCTTGATAATAATTGATTTATAACGTACAACATTTTATTTACTCACCTTTAGTTTCCCATAAACAATAAGCAAACATTATTAATCTAATAACCAGTAAAACCCCGCAAAAGGCCATCATGTAAAACACAAAAGACAAAATGTACATGTAAAAATCTCTTTCCAACATCTTTGGTTGAATGCCTAAAGCAACATAAATCCCCCAGACGTTATTATTTGTTTGAAAAACGCCATATTATATTACTTATATAGATAAGATAAAATTGTGTACTTTAGCTTTCTCACCTAAAAGTTTCAATTGGGCTCGTTTCCTTTTGACGAAACTCCTAAGTAAAGCTACCAAAATGACCACCAACATTATGAGAACGATAAAACCTATTTCGTCTCTTTGGTCGAACCACATTTTGCTACATCTCACGCCGACATATACTAAAACAATGTATTTCAACTAAAAGTCTAATTATACCTGATGGAGATTAGATAAAAAAGTAAATCAATATTTGTTGTAGATAAAATGTTGTACTTATTAGATAATATTTTTATATAATATGAAAATCTATCGATATATTATATGGCCCTTTTTAGGCGGCAGGCGAAGCGACGCCGAAACCGACGCCAGAAAGGCGTCTCGGTGGCTGGAAAAACAACAAAAACTCGCTGCCGGGTTGTTTTTTTGGCACTTAAAATAATTCAATATTTATTTTAGTTATCTTTTTCTATTACAAGCTGTTAGGAAAGGATGCTAATATGCATAAGCCCAACTAGGCTCCAAATTTGCAGCACCATATTTTTTGATGGAAAGAAAATGTGACGCGTAAAAAAAAGTTAGTTTCACGAAGGTTTGTACTTACGTCGTCATTTGCCTTTTTTCTGAAAAATAGGTTTTTTCATGTCTGAAATTTCAAACAAACAATATAGTTCATTGCATGGCATGAAAGTTTTTACTGACGTCATCGATGACGTCATAACTTTCTTTTGCCAGTTTTCCAGAAAACAATTGAAATGTAAGAGGATGAATTTTTCTTAATTTTGCTTAAATAAGTCAATTTTTCAGAATTTTTTATGGAGTGATTTTTCGTTTGAAAATTTTCAAATTTTTGCAATAATTTGTGTAATTTTCATAGTTTTTCGTAATATCCATAATTCTCGTAATTTTTCGTTATTCACGTAATTTTTCATAATTTCCATTTTTCGTAAATTCCGTAATTTTCTATAATATTAAGAAAATTTCTGTAATTTACAAACAATTCGTGTAATTTTGAATAATTTTGAGCATTTTTGGAATAATTCCTGTAATTCCCCTATTTTTTGTAATTTCCGTTATTTTTCGTAATTTCTGCAATACATATTCGAATAATTTCCGTAATTTCAGAATATTTTTTGAAATTTTGAATTGTGTATATAATTCCTATAGTTTTGAATTGATAATTTAAAAAATATAAAAATTGCAAAATTAAAAAATAAGATAATTATAAAAATTAAAAGAATTAAAAAATTACGAAAATAATTTATTAAAGAATTACAAAAATTAAAAAATATTAGAAACTACGAAAAAATCAAAAAATTACCGAATTTGCAAAGATTCCTCAAAAAATTAATTACGGAAATCACAAAAATTAAGAAAATTATAAAAATTCCATTAAAAAAATACGGAAAATTCAGGAATACGGAAAATATGGAATTAATAAAAATAAATTGGAAAATTATAAAAATTTCAAAAATTACAAAGATCGCGAAAAAATGAAAAAAAAAAAAAAAATCGGAAAAATTGCAAAAATCACGGAAATTTTGAAAAATTACGGGAAATACATTAATAATTATTAAGAAAGCAAGAAAAAAATTAAAAAATTACAAAAAAATCGGGTATTACAAAAACAATGAAAATAAGTTTGAAAAATACTGAAAATTCAAAAATTATGTAAAATTACAAAAATAATTAAAAAATTATGTAAAATACGGAAATTACAAAAAAATAACAAAAATCATTAAAATTGCAAAAATCATGGAAATTTGAAAAAAAAATTACAGCACTTACAATTATTGAAAAATTAAGATGAGAATTGCAAAATTACGAAAAAAACCCGGAATAGAAATACTTATGTAATGGAAATTATTTTAAAAAATTACGGGAATTTCAAAAACTACGTGAAATTGCAAAAATCATTGGCAAATTACGGAAAAATTACAAAAATTACGAGAATTTCAAAAATTATGTAGAACTGGGAAAATCATGGGTAAATTGCGAGAATTAAATTTGTAAAAAATTAGGAGAATTAAAAAATTACGAAGAAAATCACGGGAATTTCAAAAATTATTAAAATTTCGAAATTATTGGAAAATAACGTATTACGAAAAAATAACAAAAATTACGAGAAATGCAAAAATCACTGCAAATTTAAAAAGTTACGAAAACCACCATTATTAAAAACTAAAAAGGAGAATTATAAAATTTGAGTATTACCTGTCAAAAAAACAAAAAAAAAAAATTTTCTCAATTACCTGTCAAAAAAAGAGGACACTTGAAAAAATTTTTTTTTTTTTTATAGGATTGGACTTGTCAAAAAATGAGATTTAAAAAAAAAAAAAAAAAATGTTTTTGATAGGATTGGATCTGTCAAAAAAAAATGACATTTAAAAAAAAAAAAAAAAAAATTGTTTTTCATATTATTGGACCTGTCAAAAAAATGACACTTGAAAAAAAAAAATATTTTTTTATAGGATTGGACCTGTCAAAAAATGACATTTAAAAAAAAAAAAAAAATTTATAGGATGAGACCTGTTAAAAAAAAGTTACATTAATTTGAAAGAAAAAAATAATAAATTTTCATATTATGGGACCTGTCAAAAAAACAAAAAAAAAAAATTTCTCAATTACCTGTCAAAAAAAGAGGACACTTGAAAAAATTTTTTTTTTTTTTTATAGGATTGGACTTGTCAAAAAATGAGATTTAAAAAAAAAAAAAAAAAATGTTTTTGATAGGATTGGACCTGTCAAAAAAAAATGACATTTAAAAAAAAAAAAAATTGTTTTTCATATTATTGGACCTGTCAAAAAAATGACACTTGAAAAAAAATAATTATTTTTTTATAGGATTGGACCTGTCAAAAAATGACATTTAAAAAAAAAAAAAAAAATTTATAGGATGAGACCTGTTAAAAAAAAATTACATTAATAAAAAAAAAAAAATTTCTTATTATGGGACCTGTCAAAAAAACAAAAAAAAAATTTTTTCTCAATTACCTGTCAAAAAAAGAGGACACTTGAAATTTTTTTTTTTTTTTTTTATAGGATTGGACTTGTCAAGAAATGAGATTTAAAAAAAAAAAAAAAATGTTTTTGATAAGATTGGACCTGTCAAAAAAAAATGACATTTAAAAAAAAAAAAAAAATTGTTTTTCATATTATTGGACCTGTCAAAAAAATGACACTTTAAAAAAAAAAATATATTTTTTTATAGGATTGGACCTGTCAAAAAATGACATTTAAAAAAAAAAAAAATTTATAGGATGAGACCTGTTAAAAAAAAGTTACATTAATTTGAAAGAAAAAAAAAATAAATTTTCATATTATGGGACCTGTCAAAAAAACAAAAAAAAAAAATTTTCTCAATTACCTGTCAAAAAAAGAGGACACTTGAAAAAAATTTTTTTTTTTTTTTATAGGATTGGACTTGTCAAAAAATGAGATTTAAAAAAAAAAAAAAAATGTTTTTGATAGGATTGGACCTGTCAAAAAAAAATGACATTTAAAAAAAAAAAAAAAAATTGTTTTTCATATTATTGGACCTGTCAAAAAAATGACACTTGAAAAAAAATAAATATTTTTTTATAGGATTGGACCTGTCAAAAAATGACATTTAAAAAAAAAAAAAATGTTTTTGATAGGATTGGATCTGTCAAGAAAAAATGACATTTAAAAAAAAAAAAAAAATTGTTTTTCATATTATTGGACCTGTCAAAAAAATGACACTTTAAAAAAAAATATATTTTTTTATAGGATTGGACCTGTCAAAAAATGAGATTTAAAAAAAAAAAAAAAATGTTTTTGATAGGATTGGATCTGTCAAAAAAAAATGACATTTAAAAAAAAAAAAAAAAATTTATAGGATGAGACCTGTTTAAAAAAAATTACATTAATAAAAAAAAAAAAATTTCTTATTATGGGACCTGTCAAAAAAACAAAAAAAAAATTTTTTCTCAATTACCTGTCAAAAAAAGAGGACACTTGAAATTTTTTTTTTTTTTTTTTATAGGATTGGACTTGTCAAGAAATGAGATTTAAAAAAAAAAAAAAATGTTTTTGATAGGATTGGACCTGTCAAAAAAAAATGACATTTAAAAAAAAAAAAAAAATTGTTTTTCATATTATTGGACCTGTCAAAAAAATGACACTTAAAAAAAAAATATATATTTTTTTATAGGATTGGACCTGTCAAAAAATGACATTTAAAAAAAAAAAAAAAATTTATAGGATGAGACCTGTTAAAAAAAAGTTACATTAATTTGAAAGAAAAAAAAAATAAATTTTCATATTATGGGACCTGTCAAAAAAACAAAAAAAAAAAATTTTCTCAATTACCTGTCAAAAAAAGAGGACACTTGAAAAAATTTTTTTTTTTTTTTTATAGGATTGGACTTGTCAAAAAATGAGATTTAAAAAAAAAATAAAAAATGTTTTTGATAGGATTGGACCTTTCAAAAAAAAATGACATTTAAAAAAAAAAAAAAATTGTTTTTCATATTATTGGACCTGTCAAAAAAATGACACTTTAAAAAAAAAATATATTTTTTTATAGGATTGGACTTGTCAAAAAATGAGATTTAAAAAAAAAAAAAAAAAAATTTTTTTCAAGTGTCATCTTTTTTTGACAGGTAATTGAGAAAATTTTTTTTTTTTTTGTTTTTTTGACAGGTCCCATAATATGATAATTTTTTTTTTTTTTTCTTTCAAATTAATGTAATTTTTTTTTAACAGGTCTCATCCTATAAATTTTTTTTTTTTTTTTTAAATGTCATTTTTTGACAGGTCCAATCCTATAAAAAAATATTTTTTTTTTTTTCAAGTGTCATTTTTTTGACAGGTCCAATAATATGAAAAACAATTTTTTTTTTTTTTTAAATGTCATTTTTTTTTGACAGATCCAATCCTATCAAAAACATGTTTTTTTTTTTTTTTTTTAAATCTCATTTTTTGACAAGTCCAATCCTATGAAAAAAAAAAAATTTTTTTTTCAAGTGTCATCTTTTTTTGACAGGTCCAATAATATGAAAAACAATTTTTTTTTTTTTTTAAATGTCATTTTTTTTTGACAGATCCAATCCTATCAAAAACATGTTTTTTTTTTTTTTAAATCTCATTTTTTGACAAGTCCAATCCTATAAAAAAAAAAAAAATTTTTTTCAAGTGTCATCTTTTTTTGACAGGTCCAATAATATAAAAAACAATTTTTTTTTTTTTTTTTTTAAATGTCATTTTTTTTTGACAGATCCAATCCTATCAAAAACATTTTTTTTTTTTTTTTAAATCTCATTTTTTGACAAGTCCAATCCTATAAAAAAAAAAAATTTTTTTTTTCAAGTGTCATCTTTTTTTGACAGGTAATTGAGAAAAAATTTTTTTTTTTTTTTTTGACAGGTCCCATAATAGGAAAATTTTTTTTTTTTTTTTATAGGATTGGACTTGTCAAAAAATGAGATTTTTAAAAAAAAAAAAAAATTTTTTTTCAAGTGTCATCTTTTTTTGACAGGTCCAATAATATGAAAAACAATTTTTTTTTTTTTTTAAATGTCATTTTTTTTTGACAGATCCAATCCTATCAAAAACATGTTTTTTTTTTTTTTTTAAATCTCATTTTTTGACAAGTCCAATCCTATAAAAAAAAAAAAAAATTTTTTTCAAGTGTCATCTTTTTTAGACAGGTCCAATAATATGAAAAACAATTTTTTTTTTTTTTTTTTAAATGTCATTTTTTTTTGACAGATCCAATCCTATCAAAAACATTTTTTTTTTTTTTTTAAATCTCATTTTTTGACAAGTCCAATCCTATAAAAAAAAAAATTTTTTTTTTCAAGTGTCATCTTTTTTTGACAGGTAATTGAGAAAAAAATTTTTTTTTTTTTTGACAGGTCCCATAATAGGAAAATTTTTTTTTTTTTTTTTATAGGATTGGACTTGTCAAAAAATGAGATTTAAAAAAAAAAAAAAAAAATTTTTTTCAAGTGTCATCTTTTTTTGACAGGTAATTGAGAAAATTTTTTTTTTTTTTGTTTTTTTGACAGGTCCCATAATATGATAATTTATTTTTTTTTTCTTTCAAATTAATGTAATTTTTTTTTAACAGGTCTCATCCTATAAATTTTTTTTTTTTTTTTTAAATGTCATTTTTTTTTGACAGATCCAATCCTATCAAAAACATGTTTTTTTTTTTTTTTTAAATCTCATTTTTTGACAAGTCCAATCCTATAAAAAAAAAAAAAATTTTTTTTCAAGTGTCATCTTTTTTTGACAGGTCCAATAATATGAAAAACAATTTTTTTTTTTTTTTTTTTAAATGTCATTTTTTTTTGACAGATCCAATCCTATCAAAAACATTTTTTTTTTTTTTTTAAATCTCATTTTTTGACAAGTCCAATCCTATAAAAAAAAAAAAATTTTTTTTCAAGTGTCATCTTTTTTTGACAGGTAATTGAGAAAAAAAATTTTTTTTTTTTTTTTGACAGGTCCCATAATAGGAAAATTTTTTTTTTTTTTTTATAGGATTGGACTTGTCAAAAAATGAGATTTAAAAAAAAAAAAAAAAATTTTTTTCAAGTGTCATCTTTTTTTGACAGGTAATTGAGAAAATTTTTTTTTTTTTTGTTTTTTTGACAGGTCCCATAATATGATAATTTATTTTTTTTTTCTTTCAAATTAATGTAATTTTTTTTTAACAGGTCTCATCCTATAAATTTTTTTTTTTTTTTTTAAATGTCATTTTTTGACAGGTCCAATCCTATAAAAAAATATTTTTTTTTTTCAAGTGTCATTTTTTTGACAGGTCCAATAATATCAAAAACAATTTTTTTTTTTTTTTTTTAAATGTCATTTTTTTTTGACAGATCCAATATTTACAAAAGCAATGGAAATTATTGGCAATTTCAAATATTACGGGAATTACAATTATTGAAAAATTAGGAGAATTATAAAATTATGAAAATTATTGGAAAATTACGTAATATGGAAAAATATTAACAAAAATCACAAATATTCCAAAAATCATGGAAATTACATTAATTATTAAAAAAATTGAGAGAAGAATTATAAAATTAGAAAAAAATCGAGTATGTTTTCTTGATTTTTTTAGTTTTTTAATTTTTTTTTGTATTTTTGAATTTTTTTATATTTTTGAATTAATTGTTTTTGTATTTTTTTGATATTTTTGAATTTTTTTTTGGATTTATCCAGTTTTTTGATACATTGAATTTTTGAAATTTTTTCTTGTATTGAATTCTTTCAAGTTTTTTTGAATTTTTTTCATATTTATGAATTTTCTTGGATTGTTTAGTTACATATTTGAATTTTTTTGTATTTCTTAAGTCCTAAATTTCTTTTATATTTTCGAGTTTTTTCACATTTTTGAATTTTTTGAATTTTTCGAGTTTTAAATTTTTTTAAATATTTTGTAGTTTACTAAGTTTTTTTCATTTTTGAATTGTTTGGATTTTTTAAAATTTTTGAATTCTTTTAATTTTAATATTTTATTTAAAGTAAATTTAAATTGTACTAAAACTAATACAATTGGCAAAAACACAAAAAAAAATCTAAAAACTAGACAAATCTAAAAAAAAACAAAAATATCAAAAAATTAAAAAATATGAAAAAATTCAAAAAACTTGAAAAATTCATAACATTTGAAAAAATTTAAAAATGTTGAAAAATTTGTTTTCAACAAGTTTTAAAAATTGTAATTTCGAATTTTTTGAATTTTTTTTTTCTTCATATTTTTTTCCAATTTTTTTAATTTTTTTTTTATATTTTTGAATTTTGCGATATTTTAGAATATTTTGATTTTTTTGGATTTGTTCAGCTATTTGAATTTTGTTTGAATTTTTTAAGTCTTGAATTCTTTTCATATTTTTGAGTTTTTCTCATATTTTTGAATTTTTGAAATTTTTTCTATATTTTCGAGTTTTTTTTTTTTTCATATTTTTGAGTTTTTTGAATTTTTTCCATATTTTTGAGTTTCTTGTTTTTTTTTTTATTTTTGAATTTTTTTAAATTTGTTCAGTTTATTTTCATTTTTCATGTCTTGATATTTTTTCATCATTTTCGAGTGTATCAAGTTTTTCTCTTTGAATTTTTTTCATATTTTTGATGTTTTAGAATTTTTTGAATTTTTTTCATATTTTTGAGTCTTTTGAATTTTTTATGTCTTTATATCTTTTTATATTTTCGAATTTGTTAATTTTTTTTTGAATTTATCTCATATTTTTGAATTTGCTAAGCTATTTGAATTTTTCAAGTCTTGAACTTTTTTTTATATTTTCGAATTTTCTTTTTCATATTTTTGAGTTTTTAAAATTTTTTTCATATTTTTTTTGATTTTTTTTCTGTGTTTTGAATTTTGTTATATTTTTAAATTTTTTCGAATTTGTCAAATTTTAAGTTTTTTTTTAAAATTTTTGTGGATATTTTTGAATTTTCTTGGATTTGCCAAAAAAATCCAAATCCAAAAATTTTAATAAATCCAAAAAAAAAAAAAAATCTAAAATTGCAAATATCATGAAAATTTGAAAAAATTACAGCACTTACAATTATTGAAAAATTAAGATGAGAATTGCAAAATTACGAAAAAAACCCGTAATGGAAATTTTTTTCTTTTCAATTATACATATTTTTTTATTTTTTCTTTAAATTTTTCTTTTGTATGTATTTTTTCAATTTTTTTTTTTTTCATTTTTATAATTTTTCAATTACATTTTTGTCATTTTAATTTTTTTTTTCTATTTTTTTTGCTTTTTTTTTTATTTTTTTTCAATTTAAATTTTTTTTAAAATTTTCCCAAGAAAGTTGAAATATTCAAAAAAAAACAAAAAAAAAAAAATGAAAATGAGTTCAAAAAAATAAATGAAAAAAGTTCTAAAAATCCTAAAACATCGAAAATTTAAAAAAATCCATACGTGATTTTTAATTTTTTTTTATGATTTTTATGATACCTATTTGGAATTTTTTGTGATTTTTTTAGATTTTCGTTATTTTCCAAAATTCTCATGATTTTTGTGATTTTTCAAATTTTTATAATCAAATGATTATGATTTTTGAGGTTTTTGGAAATTTTTGTGGTTTTTGGAAATTTTTGTGATTTTTAAATTCTTTTACGACTTTTGAATATTTTCAAGAATTTCGAAATTTTTTTATCATTTTTGTGATTTTTGAAAATTTTTGTAATTTTTGGAAGTTTTTGATTTTTGAAAATTTTCATTTTTGTGATTTTTATGATTTCTAAAAATTCTTGTGATTTTTGTAAATTTTTATGATTTCTGAAAATGTTCATGATTTTCGATTTTTTCTATGATTTTTGTACATTTTTTATATTGAAAATTTTTGAGATTTTCGGAATTTTTATAAATTTTAAATTTATTATAAAATGATTTTTGAAATTTTTGCAATTTTTGGAAATTTTTATGAATTTTTTTTATAATTTTCATAATAATTTTTGTGATTTTTCAAATTTTTATAATTTTTATTTTTTTCGCATACAAATTTTTGTACATTTTCATAATTTTTGTGAATTTTCATGAATTTTGGAAATTTTCATGATTTTTGGAAATTTATACGTTTTTCGTGATTTTGTAATTTTTTTGATTTTCATGATTTTTTTAAATTTTTGTAATCTTTTTTATTATATTATAATTTGCGTGATTTTCCAAAATTTTCATGATTTTCATGATTTTTATAAATTTATAACATTTTTCTAAATTTTCATAATTTTTAGGGTTTCTGTAAATTTTTAGAATTTTTATGTTATATATTTTGTTATGACTTCATATAATTCTGGATTCCAGTGTCTTTTCCTCACAAATCTTGCAGATTTTGTATTAAAACTCTTGGCCCTGTAACAAAAAGTTTACAATTTATTACGATTTCTTGTTAGGAAAAATTTTATTCTCAATAACTTACCCTAATACATTTGCCAATAGTTGTAACTTTAAGCCCAATTTCCACACCACCCTAGAGGTACGAGCTGTCGGCGCGTTTTTTTTTTTCAAGTGCTTTCCCCGTTAGGCCTAATGCACTTTGAAATTACACTTGTACAGCCAAAACCGTCAACTATCCATTAATTCAACCTTCACTTCTCAGCTAGGAAGACACCACTGCAAACACTTACCATACTTACGGTGTATATTTAGTGTAACAAATGAGGTCCAAGGCAACTATGGCATTAGGCTCCCCCGGGGCTTCCCTGCTTTAAAGATTCAGTCGAATCATGAACTGTTTTTCGGGAATTGACACATATGTAATTTCATCTGGAAGAGAAAAGTTATAAAAGTTTGGGATCCATGCAGTCATGTTCATCATTGGCAGTCATTTGTTCCATGTCCAGGGTGACAACCATTTTGCAAGAAGTTCAGTGTCCAAAGTAGTGATGACCTAACTGAAAAGATATTAAGACAAAATGGACATATGCCTGACAAATACAAAAAATGTATTAGAAACAACTTATATCCAAGAAGCTGCATAATAATGCCAATAGATGTTGATCTTCATCTGGAACACACAAACCAAAATTATCTAAGAGAGCATTTAGCTGTTCCGTGTCCCTTTTGGGCTTGATCTAATATCGAAATTACATTGTACCAACACCCAACAGCATATCCGTGAATTCAACCCGCTCTCGCCTGTATGTTTTGCCGACTGCTACACATACCCGTGAGGTATATTAGTGCAACAAATGAGACCAGGGCAACTATGGCATTAGGTTCCCCGCGGCGCAGCTAGTACCGAAAAGAAACGTTCAAACCACCAATGTTGAAGGATATTGGTGAAATGAAACTTCAATTTGTTGATTGAATGAAAAGTTTACAACCAAATGCTCAATTATTGTATGTATGTGGAGAATGTACCTACCATTATTACCTTGCGTTTTTGCTTTTAAGACTTACACACTTCAATTCAGATTTTCACTAGAAATAGTTGAGAGCCTATTTTACTTGATTATGGGTTTAGAAGATTCTCTATTAAATGACATTAGAAGGATGGAAGAATTATGAAACTTTCAGAGAAAAAAAAGGGAAGTTATATAAAGTGCTCCTTATAATATATTTTGACTTTTGTGAGTTACAAGCTGAAATTTTTACAGAATGAATGGTTTTATTATGACGTGATCATGAACAATTGCCCATATCGCTAATAAGTTTTGAGCAAATTGAAATACATTATACACCATTTAAAAGAGCATTAAATTCTCTATAAATCCGTGCAAAATTGATTTTAATAGCTTGAATAGTTTTTGAGATATTGAAGCTCAAAGTTGAAACTTTGGCTCAAATTTGGTGAAAACTTCAAAGCTGATTTTCTCGAAAACGAAGCCCTTGAGTTCGGAGTCTTAAATAACCTTTTTTGTAGCCCCAATGAAGGGCTACAATTGAGCGAAAGATTCATGCCAATAGCTTCACTGGTTTCCAAAATATGGCCCTTTGAAATATTTGAAAATCAAATTTCCATGCATACCCCTTTGGAAAAATTCGAATTTTCAAATTTTTGGATTTTGAAATTTTCGACTTTACCAATCGAAAGAGGAGGTGAAAATTAGTGGAAAAGCATTTTCGCAACTTTGTTTTTTGGGTTTTAAGGCTTGTGAAAAAATAAAAACCGTTTTTCCACTTTTTGGGCCCAGAAAATTTCAATAATCTGACATGGTCATGAGCAATTGCCCATATCGTTCTCAAATTTTGAGCAAATCATAATAAACTATATACCATTGGAAAGAGCATTAAATTCTCTATAAATCCGTGCAAAATTGAGTTTGATTGCTCAAATAGTTTTTGAGATATTGAAGCTCAAAGTTGAAACTTTGGCTCAAATTTGGTGAAAACTTCAAAGCTGATTTTCTCGAAAACGAAGCCCTTGAGTTCGGAGTCTTAAATAACCTTTTTGATAGCCCTTTTCAAGAGCTACAATTGAGCAAAAGATTCGGGCCGATAGCTTTACTGGTTTCCAAAATATGGCCTTTTGAAATATTTGAAAATCAAATTTCCATGCATACCCCTTTGGAAAAATTCGAATTTTTAAATTTTTGGATTTTGAAATTTTCGACTTTACCAATCGAAAGAGGATGTGAAAATTAGTGGAAAATCATTTACGCAACTTTGTTTTTTGGGTTTTAAGGCTTGTGAAAAAATAAAAACCGTTTTTCCACTTTTTGGGCCCAGAAAATTTCAATAATCTGACATGGTCATGAGTAATTGCCCATATCGTTCTCAAATTTTGAGCAAATCATAATAAATTATATGCCATTGGAAAGAGCATTAAATTCTCTATAAATCCGTGCAAAATTGAGTTTGATTGCTCAAATAGTTTTTGAGATATTGAAGCTCAAAGTTGAAACTTTGGCTCAAATTTGGTGAAAACTTCAAAGCTGATTTTCTCGAAAACGAAGCCCTTGAGTTCGGAGTCTTAAATAACCTTTTTTGTAGCCCCAATAAAGGGCTACAATTGAGCGAAAGATTCATGCCAATAGCTTCACTGGTTTCCAAAATATGGCCCTTTGAAATATTTGAAAATCAAATTTCCATGCATACCCCTTTGGAAAAATTCGAATTTTCAAATTTTTGGATTTTGAAATTTTCGACTTTACCAATCGAAAGAGGAGGTGAAAATTAGTGGAAAAGCATTTTCGCAACTTTGTTTTTTGGGTTTTAAGGCTTGTGAAAAAATAAAAACCGTTTTTCCACTTTTTGGGCCCAGAAAATTTCAATAATCTGACATGGTCATGAGCAATTGCCCATATCGTTCTCAAATTTTGAGCAAATCATAATAAACTATATACCATTGGAAAGAGCATTAAATTCTCTATAAATCCGTGCAAAATTGAGTTTGATTGCTCAAATAGTTTTTGAGATATTGAAGCTCAAAGTTGAAACTTTGGCTCAAATTTGGTGAAAACTTCAAAGCTGATTTTCTCGAAAACGAAGCCCTTGAGTTCGGAGTCTTAAATAACCTTTTTTGTAGCCCCAATAAAGGGCTACAATTGAGCGAAAGATTCATGCCAATAGCTTCACTGGTTTCCAAAATATGGCCCTTTGAAATATTTGAAAATCAAATTTCCATGCATACCCCTTTGGAAAAATTCGAATTTTCAAATTTTTGGATTTTGAAATTTTCGACTTTACCAATCGAAAGAGGAGGTGAAAATTAGTGGAAAAGCATTTTCGCAACTTTGTTTTTTGGGTTTTAAGGCTTGTGAAAAAATAAAAACCGTTTTTCCACTTTTTGGGCCCAGAAAATTTCAATAATCTGACATGGTCATGAGCAATTGCCCATATTTTTGTTAAATTTTGAGCAAATTGAAATAAACTATATACCATTCGATAGAGCATTAAATTCTCTATAAATCCGTGCAAAATTGAGTTTGATTGCTCAAATAGTTTTTGAGATATTGAAGCTCAAAGTTGAAACTTTGGCTCAAATTTGGTGAAAACTTCAAAGCTGATTTTCTCGAAAACGAAGCCCTTGAGTTCGGAGTCTTAAATAACCTTTTTTGTAGCCCCAATAAAGGGCTACAATTAAGCGAAAGATTCATGCCGATAGCTTCACTGGTTTCCAAAATATGGCCTTTTGAAATATTTGAAAATCAAATTTCCATGCATACCCCTTTGGAAAAATTCGAATTTTCAAATTTTTGGATTTTGAAATTTTCGACTTTACCAATCGAAAGAGGAGGTGAAAATTAGTGGAAAAGCATTTTCGCAACTTTGTTTTTTGGGTTTTAAGGCTTGTGAAAAAATAAAAACCGTTTTTCCACTTTTTGGGCCCAGAAAATTTCAATAATCTGACATGGTCATGAGCAATTGCCCATATCGTTCTCAAATTTTGAGCAAATCATAATAAACTATATACCATTGGAAAGAGCATTAAATTCTCTATAAATCCGTGCAAAATTGAGTTTAATAGCTTGAATAGTTTTTGAGATATTGAAGCTCAAAGTTGAAACTTTGGCTCAAATTTGGTGAAAACTTCAAAGCCGTTTTTTTCGAAAACGAAGCCCTTGAGTTCGGAGTCTTAAATAACCTTTTTTGTAGCCCCAATAAAGGGCTACAATTGAGCGAAAGATTCATGCCGATAGCTTCACTGGTTTCCAAAATATGGCCTTTTGAAATATTTGAAAATCAAATTTCCATGCATACCCCTTTGGAAAAATTCGAATTTTTAAATTTTTGGATTTTGAAATTTTCGACTTTACCAATCGAAAGAGGAGGTGAAAATTAGTGGAAAAGAATTTTCGCAACTTTGTTTTTTGGGTTTTAAGGCTTGTGAAAAAATAAAAACCGTTTTTTGGGCCCAGAAAATTTCAATAATCTGACATGGTCATGAGCAATTGCCCATATCGCTGTTAAATTTTGAGCAAACTATATACCATTCGAAAGAGCATTAAATTCTCTATAAATCTGTACAAAATTGAGTTTGATAGCTTGAATAGTTTCTGAGCAATTGAGCTTCAAAGTTGACTTTTAGTCCAGATTTTCTCAAAAACATCAAACTCAATTTGCTCAAAAGCTATAAATCTGGAAATATATATCTTTATTAATTATAAACCTTTTAGAGCTTAATAAGAGCTACAAATGCTGATAATTTCAATGCAATTTGCTCAATGGTTACCAAGTTTGAATATTTTGAAATCAGAAATCAAAGGGGAAAAATCGATTTTTTTATTTTTCAGTTTTGCTCAATTTTGACCTCATTAATCGATAGAGCGGGTTGAAATTAGTGGAAAAGAATTGTAACATCAATTCAATTGGCCATTATAAGTAGAAACAGAAATAAAGAGAAAATCCTATTTTTGGCTCAAAATCTTGACATGGTCATGAACAATTGCCCATATCTTTGGTAAATTTTCAACAAATTGAAATAAATTATATACCATTGGAAAGAGAATTAAATTCTCTATAAATCTGTGTAAAACTGAGTTTGATTGCTTAAATAGTTTTTGAGCAATTGAGCCTCAAAGTTGACTTTTAGTCCAAATTTTTGGAGCTCATCATACTAAAATTTCAATCTTTTCCAATAAAAAAATTATAAACTGGAAAATTAATGAATATGTAAGTATCTACCTGTCAAAAATCCTTGTAGAAGAAGGCTCCTTAAGATTCATTTCACCCATTAAATTTATTAAAATAATACATGATTAACTTCAGATGACTTTTGGACCCTGTTTGCTTACAGGGAGTAGGGGGGGCTCACCTGGAAAAAATAATACAGCGGCAGAAAAATTGTTCATGTACCTATATGTTTGATAAGTAACATAGAAACCACACTATAAAAATCAATACGTTTATTTTGTGGTTGACCCACCCTGTATCTGATTACAAATACCAAATGACAGGTAAATTTGGTGCATATTTTCAATTTTCTTTTTACTGTAGTTGACCCACCCTGTATCTAATTACAAAACAAATGACAGGTAAATTTGGTGTATATTTTCAATTTTGTTTTTACTGATGTCCAGATTTTTCCAGTTGGCCCTTGGACATTCATTAGGCCTACTAATTAACTATTGACCGGATTCTCATAAATCCTTTATTGACTGGCTTTTCAAGAGTGCCTACCCAATACCCCCATGAGTGTCTCAAAAAAATTGAAAGATGTTTATGTATTATTTTGGAAATAGCTGAAAATGTTTGATGTACCTACTACCACTAGCAATTACCCACAGGTTAGAGTTAATTTGGGTTAGTTTGGGTTGTTACTAGTGGTAGATGCTATTGAAATTTGAAATAATTGAAACTTATTTTTGTAGCTATGGAATTAAAGTAGCTTCAATTGAAAACTGGACAAAAATCAATTTTTTTGGGATACTCCAGCTTTCTATGTACAACAGTACCTACACCAAAGTCTAACAGTATCTAATACATATCTAGAACCCAGCATTCTATCTCACAACAGTCTACATCCCGGGATCATTCATTCCTCACACAACTCATCCATATACTTCCTTCATTAACACACTTTTGAAAAGCCAAATCAAAAAAAAAATTCACGAAATTAAAATAGACGTGAAAGATTTTCCGGAAAACTAATTTTTGTTAGCCACCCTGTATAATTTACTTATGCCCGCAGTAATAGAGAATCAAAATAAATCACTATTTAAATTTGAAAAAAAAAAAAACATTAAATAAGAAAGTTCTGAATTGTTCCATAATTACCAAAAAAAAAAAAATTGTTGGTACCACACCACCAGTATAGTACTATATGGGCACACGATACAATAATCTGAAAATGGCCGCAAAAGTCTTAACTTGATTCCACGAGCGCGACTTCACTTGTTGGCGTTCGGTACTCAACTGCGAATTGTGACAAAGAAACCCGAATCTAAACAAACCCCAAAAAAAAAGGGTAAACAGATTAAGTAATAAACATGATTAAGTGAGATGCACAAAAAATACTAACTAGTTACATTCTCATAAACTTAAGAGTTCAGCAGTTTGTTACTTTGTTTTCAGAACAAGTCCGACCGTTGCATTTCTTGGGAACAGCTTTGTCAGCAAAGCTAATAATTATAAATATTAATTTTACTTAGGTTTAAGTCAGTTGTATTGTAACCACCATTGAAAATAAAAATTTTTTTAAAAACTAACTCTCAAAATTCGAGTTGTTAACTGGCGCAGTCGGTAGGATATTGTTGACGGTTTCGCGCATCGTGCGACAAAGTTATCGGTTCGTTCCAACGATTTACGGCAATATCGAACGAAATTTTCGAAAGTGGTGCAACGCAGCTCACCCAGACCAGGGAGATCGGGAACAAAAATCGTCCTATTCCTATTGGTGCGAGCAAACGGAACAAAAATCGTCCAGACGCTCATAAGGTAGTTCCAGGGAGAAGACAAGCATCGCTTTTCCTATTGGGCTTAGGTTAAGAATGAAGAAAATCATCGTATTCCTGCTACTGTAAGTGAATCCTTTCAGTTTCCATTTTTTTTATTTTTTCCTGATTGTTTTATTGCTATACACTGTTTTTGACAAGTTAGGAAAATCCTAATTTTACCTTATTACTTAGTTATTTACTTATTTTTCTTAAAATCAAAAACAAAAATTTTTGTTTTTGTCAATTTTTAATTTCGATTCTTTAAGAAAATAATTTAAAAATGGCAAATTATACTCTAGTTCGTTATCAAGCAGATAACATACCTAGTTTTGATGGTAATCCAAAACAAGTTAATAGATTTATAAATGCTTGTACTAATTTTTTAACAGCTCATAGCGATCCCAATAATGCTGGCGCAGCCATTAATATTGCTCTTTTCGATACAATTTTAAGCAAACTAGTTGGTAGAGCAGCAGATTTAATTGCTTCTAGAATAGAATTAAACTCATGGGATTTAGTAAAAAATGCTATTATTGCAACTTTCTCCGATCAAAGATCAATTGATTGTGTTATACAGGACATCATTACAATGAAACCTGAAAAAAATGAAAATCCTCAACAATTTGGTATACGTTTGCAAGACGCCCGTAGCTTATTATTTTCAAAAGTTAATGTTTCTAACGATACTCGTGCTATTAAATTATTAAAAATCGACGAGTATGGTAAATTGGTAATGAAAACTTTTATTACTGGGCTCAACTATCACATGCAATTGATAGTTAGATTGAAAAATCCTGACTCTCTTGAGCAAGCTATGTCATTTGCTTTAGAAGAAGAAAATTTTCTTCAATTTAAAAATAGTTCTAATCTTATGCATAAGCAAACACCTTCTGGGAATAATACAAATTCTCAATTAAATGCGAATAAATTCAAAAGACCAATGCATTATCCTGCTAATGCATACCGTCCGCAAAATGTACCAAATTTTAACAATAATTTACCAAGAAATAATAATTCAAATTTCTATAATAACTTTAACCCAAACTATAACCCACAAAGAAACCCAAATTTCAACCAATTTAGAACAAATGCCCAAAATTTTGCCCAATTTAAACCTTTCCCAAATAACCTCCAAAATTTCAATAATAATTTTAGAGTTTCCCAAAATAATTCTAGCGTATCCCGCAGAACAGTGGAACCAATGGATACAACTTCCATAAATACTGCAGCCAATCGGTCAATACAAAGACGATTCGCTCAAGCGCCCCAACGCAATTTTAATTCACAAGAACTTTTCAACCAATCTGTTGAACCCTTACCAAATATCACCGAAATCGACCCCAATGATCAAATTGATTATTCCCAATTTCAGAATCAATATTCCGAACAACAATATTACCCCGATTCTGATGATAACCAAATTTCATTTGAAGAAAATGACTATGACAATAACAATCCCTATAACCAAAATTACGAAAATACTAGTAATTATGGATACCCATCAGGTTATGATGAAAATTTTCAAATAGTGACCCCAACCAACAATGTGACGTGATAAATCTCAATAATTATTCTAATTCCGATTTACCCGTTCTTATATTACCCGAATTAAATGCCAAATTCCTCATCGACACTGGCAGCGGAAAAAGTTTTATCAAACCCAATCTTGCTTATCAAATATATCCAAATTCAATCGACTTTGAACCATTTTCAGTGCGTACGGCACATGCCACATCAATTCATAATGAGGTAGTAAAAATTCCTATATTTCCTTCTTTTAATTGTCAAGGAAATCACAAATTTTATTTATTTGATTTTTCCCCAAAATTTGATGGACTATTAGGAACAAATTTCCTTATACAAATTGGTGCGAAAATTAATCTGAAAAATAAATACTTGAAAACGCCAAACGCAATGTTTCGTTTGTATTTTCAAAGCGAATTGAAACCCGAGAAATCATTACATCATTTTGAAACATTTGAAGCTATTATTCCGCCTCGAACTTGTCAAAAAATAAAAGTACCAGTTAGTGAAGAAAATGGTATAGGTATTTTAAGTTATACAGACTTTGGTGCCGCTGAAATACCAGAATCTTTAGTAAATATAGTCGACTCTTTTGCATTAACAACCATATTAAACCCACGCGAAAACCCTGTGAAAATAAGCATATATAATAAGCCACTAGATATTGAATTACTTGACGACGCTGAGATTAATTTCTATGAAAATATTGAGGTCAACAATTATAACGTTAATAATAATGACCATTTCGATAATTTGCAAAAACAAAATCTTAAAAATTTAAGATTATCTCATTGCAATACTGAAGAATACAAAGCCATTCGAGAACTTTGTTATCAGTATCGTGATATATTTTTCTGTGAAGGTTCGCCCTTAACTTTTACCAACCAAATTAAACATAAAATAAATCTCACTGATGAAACTCCAATATTTACCAAAACCTATCGATACCCTGCAGTCCACAAACAAGAAGTTACCACCCAAATAAACCAAATGTTACAAAACGGCATTATTCAGCATTCTACGTCACCTTGGAGTAGTCCTATATGGATTGTCCCAAAAAAAATGGACGCCACTGGAAAAAGAAAATGGAGAATCGTAATCGATTATCGGAAACTTAATGATAAAACGATTGACGATAAATTCCCATTGCCCAATATTTCCGATATCTTGGATAAATTAGGCAAGGCGCAATATTTCACGACACTCGATCTGGCCAATGGATTTCATCAAATCGAACTTGATCCCCGTGATATTTCCAAGACAGCTTTTTCCACCGACACCGGACATTTTGAATTCAAACGAATGCCCTTCGGTCTTAAAAATGCCCCTTCGACCTTCCAGCGAGTCATGAATAACGTTCTCCGAGGCTTACAGAACGAAACTTGTTTAGTTTACCTCGATGATATAATCATTTTCAGCACTTCCCTAACAGAACACATTCAACGACTTCGTAACGTCTTTGAACGCCTCAGACAGTCAAACTTCAAAATCCAGCTAGATAAGTCTGAATTCTTGCATAAAGAAGTTGCATATCTTGGACATAAAATCACTAACGATGGAGTCAAACCCAACCCCGACAAAGTCGAAGCTGTAAGACATTTTCCAATCCCGAAAACACAAAAGGATATAAAATCTTTCCTAGGCTTAGCCGGTTATTATCGCCGATTTATCAAGGATTTTGCCAAAATCACAAAACCCTTGACCTCCTGCCTAAAAAAAGGTGCAAAAGTCATCCATAATGAACCTTTCATAAAATCATTCAATCATTTGAAAGAACTTCTTATAAATGCACCCATCCTGAAATACCCTGATTTCGAAAAACCCTTTGTACTTTCCACAGACGCCTCAAATTTCGCCCTTGGAGCCGTCTTGTCACAAGGAAATCCACCTCACGATCAACCAATTGCTTTTGCGTCTAGAACACTCAATGAAACCGAACAAAGGTATTCCACAATAGAAAAAGAACTTTTGGCTATTGTTTGGGCCTGTAAATATTTCCGACCCTACCTATACGGTCAAAAATTTAAAATATATACTGACCACAGACCTTTAGTCTGGCTTTTTAACGTGAAAGAGCCAGGATCCAAACTAATAAGATGGCGCCTCAAGCTTGAAGAATATGACTATGAGATCATTTATAAAAAAGGCAATCAAAATGCAAACGCTGATGCACTTTCTCGTATATCCTTACATGCTATTGAATCTGAATCTCTCATTAATCTTCCCGGAAACATTGATGAAGATATCAATCAATTTCTAAACGAAAATCTCGATCCACGTTTCGATCCCAATAGCGTCACAGATGAAGCAGTGATAGAAACCTTACGAGAAATCGAAGATCTTCCAAAAACTCCTGAAGTTCCTAAAGTGAATATCGTATCGAACGTTCAAATTCGAACACCAGTAAATTTCGAAAGTCGTCCTTCCACAAGTAAAGCCAACTATCAAGCCCCTATCATAATTGATCCAAAGAGAAACCAAAATGAAATTGAATCCCTTCCAACTCAAACAGCACATAGCACAGACGCTGTAGACAATTACTCAAATATGACTATGCTAGATGAAATAATCAATAATAAATCAATGCAATTTATTATTAAAAAATCTCCTTACGACGCCTACATTAAAATAGAACCTGAAAATTTTGATGGTAATAAAATCATTCATGCAACTTTACCTACCCAAATTCCAGCCATTTTGAAATTTCTAAGAGAATATCTGCAGACAAAGTCAACATACATTTATTTCTTTTCGAAAGACCTTAGAATCTATTTCCAACAATGCATGAAAAATCACTTTAAAAACCTAAAACTAATTGAATGTACGAAGTTAATTAATAACGTACAACCAGAAGACCGAGAACTCACAATTAAGTACAGACACGAAGGTAAAACAAACCACCGTGGTATTGACGAAACACACAAATTTATAAAAGCCAATTATTATTGGAAATCTTTAAAACAAGATGTTATCAAATACATCAATAACTGTGAAATTTGTCAAAGAACTAAATACAATCGTAAGCCTCCTGACCAACCCCTCGTGCTTACCGAAACACCAAGTAAACCTTTTGAAATCATTCATATTGACACTTTCATAATAGGCAAACAAAAATTCCTCACGTTATTAGATAAATTTTCCAAAATTGCTCAAGCACTCCCCTATTCAGGAAACGCAGTTTCGTGCGCAGATCAATTAATTCACTTTTTCCAATTTTTCGGTGTACCAAGACAAATTATTTCTGATAATGGATCGGAATTTAAAAACGAAGTAGTCAATGGACTTCTTAAAGCCCACAATATAAAAATACATTTTACCACCCCCTATCATCACGAATCTAATTCGCCAGTCGAAAGGCTACATTCTACTCTAATCGAACATATTCGAATATTGCGAGAATCAGACCCAGATTCCGATGTCACCAAACTTATGCCATACGCTATTATTGCTTACAACAGCACTATTCATTCAAGTACTAATTTTAGTCCCTACGAACTCGTATTAGGACACACAGATTCTAGAGACCCTATGAACTTAGTATCATCCCACGTATTTACTGAATATCTTAATACCCACAAAAGTAAAACTCAAGTACTTTATGATGAAATTACTAACAAAACCCAACAATCAAAAGAAAAACTAATTAACAAAATAAACGAAGACAAAATCTCACAAAACTTAAAAGTAGGTTGTCAAGTTTATAAAAAATCCGACAATCGAGCGGGAAAATCTAAAAAGAAATTTTTAGGTCCTTTCACTCTCACTCAAATTCTACCTAATAATAAAATTGAGATAGAAAATCCGAAAACAAAATATAAAGAAGTAATTCATATAAATGAAACCAAAATTAAACCCCTTGTTTTAGATGGACATGGACCCTTGGAAACCACGTAAAATACCATAACTTGAATAAAAATCCAGGAATCCTTCCTTTCAAGTTGGGAACCGCCAAAATGATATCCAATTCATGGTCCTTTGCACAAACCTTTAACTTGACTCCCATAATAAACCAATTTGACTCTCTTAAAATACAAGCAAGACGCTTATCTTCCAATATAAGCTCTAAAGACAATTTCTATATTGAATATACGAATTCGCTCGTATCCCTACATACTCTAGAAAAACGCATAGAAAATCTAATCGAACAAATTGTTCCAACAGTAGGAAATTCGAATAGAATTAAGAGAGGATTATTTAATCCTTTGGGCTCATTTATAAAAGTCATTACTGGAAATCTAGATCAAAATGACGCCGAGAAAATCGACGAGAAAATTAAACTATTACAAGAAAATCAGAATAAGCTTAAATCGGACGCAATCAATCAAATCACCTTAATGGACTCTACGATTGATAAATTCGATAAAATGATTTCTAATATAACACATAACGAATTGGTCCTTCGATCCCGAATCTTACAAATTGAACAAGTAATTAAAGACGCTAATCTAACCCAAAACATTCGAGGTTATTTTATAACGTTCACAGTAATTAATCAAATTACTTTAATGTATCAATCAATTTATAGTATTCTTGATAAATTGGAAGTAGCTATAAGTTTTTCCAAACTTAACACCTTACATAACTCGATAGTGAACCCAAACGAACTCTTATCTGAAATTAAAAATGTCGAATCACATTTGAACCCGGATAGGTTACCAATTTCTCCAGTACCTGAAAACATACTGATTTTCGAGAAATTTCTACAAATTAAATGTTTCTTAAAAGATTTTAATGTCATATTTATATTGGAACTCCCACTTGTAGAAGCGGATGTGTATCAATACTTCAATCTACATCCATTACCTATCCCAACAAACCATAATCAAACCTTTTTCGTCAACATCCCACATAAACCATACCTAGCACTAAGTGACGTCAAATACTCCTATATGGACCAACGTTGTGAAGAAATCTCGCCTGATGAATACCTATGTCAAGAAGCCCGTACTACCTTTATCGAAAACTACCTTCCATGCGAAGTACAGCTGATTAAATACAGTACAAACATCACATCTTGTCATCCTTTCGAAGTTCAATTGCACGCACCGCAAATAACCAAAATTATTGATGGAAAATGGCTCGTTACAGTTCCTATTCCACTTAAAAGTTCAACGAACTGTCAAAACCTAAAAGAAACTGTACCCATCTTCGGATCCTACCTACTAGAAGTGCCCGTTGATTGTAAAGCCAAAATACAATCAACCACCCTCGAGAGCTTCAAGCCAAGTCGACTCTCTTTTAAAGAAGTCAATTTACCGATATTGGACCTATAGATTATTAACTATAACCAATCAATGCCCTACGACCTACCTTCATTGGATTTGAACATCATTAACGTCAAGACATCCAAAGACATAAAAGAAAAACTTCATGAACAAAAGAAGAAACTTGAAGAAATGTCAACCACGACGATTTATTCAAATCGCCTCAGTCTCTGGACAATATTATTATACTTAATCATTATATTAATTTTAATTTACTTTTTCAGCTTATTGTGCATTAAGAAAATTCGAAAGTTCCCAAAAAGTGAAAGTGATGAAGTTGAAGGCATTTTTTAATTATTTTTGTATTTTTGTGAAATCACGTTTTTTATTTTTCAGTACGTGCTTTCAACTTACACGGGAGGAATTACATTCTCATAAACTTAAGAGTTCAGCAGTTTGTTACTTTGTTTTCAGAACAAGTCCGACCGTTGCATTTCTTGGGAACAGCTTTGTCAGCAAAGCTAATAATTATAAATATTAATTTTACTTAGGTTTAAGTCAGTTGTATTGTAACCACCATTGAAAATAAAAAATTTTTTAAAAACTAACTCTCAAAATTCGAGTTGTTAACTAACTGCGTAGTAGATTAATATATCCCGTATCTCAAAGGCACTAGAGTGTGTAAATCCCCTGTTTTTAGTTAGTTTACAGGGCCGTATTATTGTTTTTTTTTTTTTAAATGTTGCAAATAGGTTTGTTTCAATAAAGCATATACCATCAAGATTCTGCGCAATTTGTATACAGAGTGGCTACGAACAGTATACTTTCAATTTTTGTCTTATTCCAATTTCAAATACATACCAAATTGAATGAAATTATTACCGGGAACGTTGTGACACTGTCACTTTTAATGCCTAAGCAGTAAAAGTCCACTTTTACTGCCTAGGCATTAAAAATACAACTTTTGATCCTGTCAAGTGTCATCAAAAAACTGTCATTCGGAGAAAAATATATTTATTTTACTTAGAATTACTAACCCTACAATTCTATCCATGTTGTCTGACTGGGAAAATAAGTACCGAAAATCGTCACTGCCTCCTAGACTATAATATTGTTGCTGAAATTTCTCAATTGACGTTTTCAATTAAAAGAGATGGACGATAAGTATGAAAACATTAATTTTCCCGCCAACGAGTTATATGCGAATCCGGCCCGAAGGGTCGGAGTTATATGCGAGCCCGAAGGACCGGAGTTATATGAAAGCCTAAAAGGCTGGACTTATTTTTATCACGAGCCTTATTGGTTAGCTGATAATTTGGAGCCAATGAAAAACTGGGAATATTCAAAAACTTTAGTTTTATCAAATTGGCTTTGGAATGTTGGTTTTCTTAAGATTTTTACTTTTTTCAGAACACAGTGGTTTTTGCAAACATATACCAGTTTATTGTTGTTTTTGTCCTACTCACTGTAATCAACAACTGTAAGCGAAAGATTTATGAAACCAAGTAGGCCTTGAAAATGTATATGTATTGCAATATCGGTATTACAGAATATCAAATTTTCCAAAGCTCACTTTGTCAGTTATCGAACAGTGCTGTCAACTTCAACTTACAATAAGCATTGTTTCAATTACTGATGAGGCTTAAAGATTTAGAAAAAAACAAAGCCCAAGTAGGCCTTGTAAATTTTAAATTTTCCATAGCGACTATTTTTTAAACATCGACAAAATGTTAAACATCAAATTATTGACAAGTAACAAAATAAATAACGTAGTAGGCCTTGAAAACTACACTGATTTTAACCGATGTTGGTAATACAGATAACTGTAAAATCAAACCAAGTAGGCCTTGAAAACAAACTAACCATTTTGAATTAATTGTCAAAAGATTACAAGGCCTACTTTGAAATGTCAAATTACGTATAGGATTGCTACATTATGAAGTTCCTGTTATTGGGCCTTATAAAGGTAAGAGCGATTTTTATAATGAAATTTATTAGTAAGTTCAGTGCGACCTAAGTGTATTCTTTCTTGTCCTTTACTACTAGCATGTAAAAGAAAGTGACGGAAATAGATATTTTTCACACTAATTTTACCAATAGTTTTCGCCATTAAAGCAGTTGGTACCATTGACTTGACATTATACACAATATGAAAAAGTCGACATTTTATTGAATTTTGACGTTTGACATTTGTTGTTTAAATTATTAGGTATATAAAAAATTAAAATTTATTGTTTATTTATTGTTAATTTGATTTTCATTATTGTTTTGAAATAGTGATGTGGCAACACTGCAAAAACGCGTAAGTAAGCTTTGGAATTTTTTTTTGTTTTTGGCAGTTGGTACTGTCATGGCGTCTTTTGTTGTAGTTTGGGGCTCACGTCTCGTTTTTTTTGCATAATTTCGGGGTTTTTTGGACTAATTAAGGGCTGAAAAGTGTTTTAAAGTGTTTGTTGGACTGTTTTGCATCGAAAATACACAAAATTCCAGGCCGGGCGATTAATTTTCATTAAAAACTGGTAAGTTACAAAATTGAATGTAAATTTTTTTTTTAAGTTGTTTTTTTTTGGTATTTTACGTTGGTATTGGGGCTAAATAAAAGCCATGTATTTGTAGAAAATTTAATTGGTTTTATTTTAAGCCAAATAACGTCAAAATTGGTTGAAAATTGACAAAGTTATGAACAAAAATGTAAATTCATGTCAAAACTTTTGAAAAAATCGTCTTTTATTGGATTTTGACACTTGACATTTGACAGTTGACTTAATATTATACAATATGGCGTTGAATAAAATGTTTTGTTTACGTTTTCCATAGTTTTTGGTCAAATTAAGTGGTTTTTTAATGTGGAAAAATGACAATTAAAGTTCCTGTTATTGGACCTTATATAAAGGTAAGAGCGATTTTTATAATGAAATTCATTAGTAAGTTCAATGCGACCTAAGTGTATTCTTTCTTGTCCTTTACTACTAGCATGTAAAAGAAAGTGAAGGAAATAGATATTTTTTACACTAATTTTACTAATGGTTTTCGCCATTAAAGCAGTTGGTACCATTGACTTGACATTATACACAATATGAAAAAGTCGACATTTTATTGAATTTTGACGTTTGACATTTGTTGTTTAAATTATTATATAAAAAATTAAAATTTATTGATATTTAAGTTGTTTATTTATTGCTAATTTGATTTTCATTATTGTTTTGAAATAAATGGTTTGGTAACACTGGAAAATTACGTAAGTAGGCTTTGGATTTTTTTTTTTTTGGGCAGTTGGTACTGTCATGACGTCTTTTGTTGTTGTTTGGGGTTCACGTTCCGGGTTTTTTTACATAATTTCGGGGTTTATTGGATTATTAAAGAACCAAAAAATGTTTTAAAGTCTTCTTTGGACTGTTTTGCATCGAAAATATACAAAATTTTAGACCGGGCGATTAATTTTGTTTAAAAATTGGTAAGTTACAAAATTGATTGTAAAATCTTTTGAAAATTGTTTTTTTTTTTTTAATGGTATTTTACGTTGGTATTGGGGCCAAATAACGTCAAAATCGGTTGAAAATTGCCAAAATCATGAACAAAAATGTAAATCCATGTCAAAATTTTGAAAAAATCGCCTTTTATTGGATTTTGACACTTGACATTTGATTTTTGTATTCCCGAATCTGCTATTGGCTTCAAGAAGTTGGTCGAGTGTCACTGGCGGGATCGTCCCTACGTCATAGTTCTTCGTGGAAAGTTTGTTTAGGGAACAATACCATGATGATCTTCTTAAGGAGGTCGGGACACGCAGGCGATGGCATCAGCTGGCTTTTCAGCCGATAATGTAGAAAACTTGAAATCCAAGTAGGCATTGTAATTTTTTTTTTTGACGTATAAAACAATATGGCGTCTTGGAAAGTGTTTTTTAATTATTTTTTCGTGGTTTTTTTAGTCGATTAAACAGTTGTCTTTTTCTATTATAAGCTATTAGAAAAGGAGCCAAATATGTTTAGCAATTACCAATCATAAATATCGTTAATATATAGCAATACACAACCAAGTAGGCTTGTATGTATGTATGTATGTATGTGTTGCATTGCGACCAAGGTTTATATATTGTACTCCTCCTTCTTCTGCTAAGTTCGAGTTTCCTGCTTGAAGCAGTCCCTCTAGTCTTAGGTCCTTTAGTCTAGCGGTTCCAGAGCTGGAATGTCTTCCAGCTGTATAAGGGGACTTCCCAGGTTCTTCATTCATGAGCGGCTTACGGCATTGCAGTTCAGTTGAAGATGATTCTTCATCGTCTTTACAAAATCTACATGTGTAGGAGTGTATGGTGTTGACAACATTTTGCGTGGCTGAAACATCTCTTATTGGTTTGAAATTTCAATGAATATAATATAACAAACAAACAACCCCCAAGTTTAGCCACGACGAGCATAAAGACATAAATAACCCATTAGAGAGGGTGCAAAACAACCCCCGGCCCGCGATGACAAAGTGTCTTCCCGAGGGACCGGTCATGCGGAAATGCCTTTTTCTACATCTACAGGGATTTTTCTATTCCCCCTCCTTTTCAAGTCAATTTGTTTCAGTAGTTTTCCTTAGACTGATACATTAAATATTATAATATTTTCTCGTTCCCCTTTTATATGTATCGGAAGTGTGCATCTCTATTTTTCATCCCCCTCAATTCCTCAAAATTCTTGAGAATGCAAGAAAACTTACGAATCATCCCCCTTTTTATAATGGGGTACAGCATACAAGGGTTTATTACATTTAATAATAGAGCGAGGACCTCAATAATTTTAATTGTACATAAGGGGGAAAATTGAGGGGGATAAAATCGCCTTATCGCTCAAATTTGTCAAAGATTTATACATATACATAGATCCAATATCTGAAATTGCTTTTTGCCATTTAATTTACCAATTGGCAACACTGTAATACGAAATAAAAACGCGAAAGTTTATCGGCGCCCCCGAAACGGGGGTAACGGCGCCGAAAAGGCGACGGCTATTTTGGCAGAAAGTTTCATTCCTTTTTGTTTGCACTATATTGTTTTATACTGTACTGTCAATATGTTTGACCGTTGTCGCCATATTGAATTAATGTTTAGATCGGGAAATTAATTACAAAGCCTACTAGGTTATTTGAAAAAGATAACTTGTCTGATAACTGTATGACGTCATCTAAGAGGCCTCAACGTTTCAAAATGTGTCTTAAATTTTTGAAACACTCTTAAATATATTAGACGAGTCACTATGAAATTTAAAAGAAATAAAATAATATTAAATAAAAGGCCTTACCTTGAGTATATTTGCATCTTTTTCTAACAGCCAGGAAAAGAAAGGGATGGAAATACAATTATTATACAAACGCCATTACTGCTTCATTGTAAGTCCTTGTTTATTGCTAACGATATTAATAATTAAAACACAATGATTTGTAATTTATTACCTACATTTGCATCCTTTTTTAACAGCTTGTAATAGAAAAAGACAACTGTCTAATCGACTAAAAAAAAAAAAACACGAAAATTAGGAAAATATAATTAAAAACATTTTTGAAGACGCCATATTGCCTTATACATTAGAAAAAATTACAATGCCTACTTGGTTTTCAAGTTTCCTACATTATCGATAATTTATAGCAATAAATGACCTTGAGTATATTTACATCTTTTTCTATCACAGGGAGCGTCGATAGGTGGCGGATGGCCGGACGGCCCAAGGAGAATACACACTCTAAAGGTACTACAGGTGACGTATACACCTGTTTTCTGGCATCAGAAAACGGGTGTACGTTTGGTGTACGTCATACCCGAACCAATGACGACGTTTACGTTGTCAGTTGTGCAGGCTTTAGTTTTCGAATGAAAAAATTGTTTATAAAGTCTTATTTTACAAAACATCGTTATTTTCAAAAAATCGTAACTCCATTAATAATAACTCAATGGCTTTGAGTTTTTGGTATTTTTTACATTGAATCATTAGGAAAAAGAACCCAAAATTTCAACTTTCTACTTACTTTAGTTTTTGAATGAAAAAAATGTTTATAAAGTCTTACTTTACAAAACATCATTATTTTCAAAAAATCCTAACTCCATTAATAATGACTCAATTGCTTTGAGTTTTTGGTATTTTTTACATTGAATCATTAGGAAAAAGTCCCCAAAATTTCATCTTTCTACTTACTTTAGTTTTTGAATGAAAAAAATGTTTATAAAGTCTTACTTTACAAAACATTATTATTTTCAAAAAATCGTAACTCCATTAATAATAACTCAATGGCTTTGAATTTTTGGTATTTTTTATATTGAATCATTAGGAAAAAGTCCCCAAAATTTCAACTTCCCACTCACTTTAGTTTTTGAGTGAAAAAATTGTCTGTAAAGTCTTACTTTACAAAACATCATTATTTTCAAAAAATCGTAACTCCATTAATAATAACTCAATGGCTTTGAATTTTTGGTATTTTTTATATTGAATCATTAGGAAAAAGTCCCCAAAATTTCAACTTCCCACTCACTTTAGTTTTTGAGTGAAAAAATTGTCTGTAAAGTCTTACTTTACAAAACATCATTATTTTCAAAAAATCCTAACTCCATTAATAATAACTCAATGGCTTTGAATTTTTGGTATTTTTTACATTGAATCATTAGGAAAAAGTCCCCAAAATTTCATCTTTCTACTTACTTTAGTTTTTGAATGAAAAAAATGTTTATAAAGTCTTACTTTACAAAACATCATTATTTTCAAAAAATCCTAACTCCATTAATAATAACTCAATGGCTTTGAGTTTTTGGTATTTTTTACATTGAATCATTAGGAAAAAGTCCCCAAAATTTCATCTTTCTACTTACTTTAGTTTTTGAATGAAAAAAATGTTTATAAAGTCTTACTTTACAAAACATTATTATTTTCAAAAAATCCTAACTCCATTAATAATAACTCAATGGCTTTGAATTTTTGGTATTTTTTATATTGAATCATTAGGAAAAAGTCCCCAAAATTTCAACTTCCCACTCACTTTAGTTTTTGAGTGAAAAAATTGTCTGTAAAGTCTTACTTTACAAAACATCATTATTTTCAAAAAATCGTAACTCCATTAATAATAACTCAATGGCTTTGAATTTTTGGTATTTTTTATATTGAATCATTAGGAAAAAGTCCCCAAAATTTCAACTTCCCACTCACTTTAGTTTTTGAGTGAAAAAATTGTCTGTAAAGTCTTACTTTACAAAACATCATTATTTTCAAAAAATCCTAACTCTATTAATAATAACTCAATGGCTTTGAGTTTTTGGTATTTTTTACATTGAATCATTAGGAAAAAGTCCCCAAAATTTCATCTTTCTACTTACTTTAGTTTTTGAATGAAAAAAATGTTTATAAAGTCTTACTTTACAAAACATCATTATTTTCAAAAAATCCTAACTCCATTAATAATAACTCAATGGCTTTGAATTTTTAGTATTTTTTACATTGAATCATTAAGATAAAATCCTCAAATTTTCAACTTTCCACTCACTTTAGTTTTTCATGTATGTCAATGTCAAAAAATTCAAAAAAAAATCGGCTCGAAATATTGAGTAAAAATCTCGTGTAAACCCACACGCCGCATTAAAATCAGCGTGTTGGCGTCATTTTAAATGGGACGAAAGTGTTTATTTATCTATACGGGCAAGCCACTGGCTTTTAGCCGAAGGTTACGAAACGGCACGCCAGCTGCCGCCACTGTTACCCAACCAACGTTGCCAATGTTACATTTTTATATTTATAACACACATTTTTTTTTTTTGTGTCAATAATTATGAGACAATTTGACATCATAGTAGGCAATATATTTTTAGTTTTTTTTTTTTTGAAAAATTCTTATTGCTCTAGAAATTTTCTGAGCCATTGAGGGTTTTGTGACAAGGTTGTTTAATAGAGGGAGGTTGCCTGATACATTTTATGACGTCATTAGTATGCCTGAACATAATGCAAAAAAAGTTTCAATACAAATCTTTCAAGTCAAGAAAAATTCGCGGTCAAGTCTGACAACGTCGCAACTAAAGCTCGGGCGACCAGTCTTGCTTGGTAGAAGAGAACTGGGCGTGTAAAATCTTTATTTTATTTTTTTTAATATTTTGTGTAGTTTGTGCCTTAGTAAATACTAAATAGTGCCTTAATTGAATAATGTAAACCCCCTCTGGATAATCTATTAAGGTAGGTACCCAATAGAATTTTCCCATTAGATATATAAGACATTTTAAGGCCAAATATTCACAATAAATCGATCATCTGTTTGTTGTTTAATGCTTTAATTAATTAATTAATTAATTGAGTTTATTTTTAATTAATTTTTAAGAAAATCGATAAAATTTTGACCCTCTTTTATTAAGTCGAGAGGGTTGATTTAGGGCGCCATTGGCGGCCCTTTAAATTTTAAAGGGCCGCAATATTTACGCGCTCCAAGATTTATTGAATGAATTTTTTGTCTCTATTTTTGTATTTCGGGTCGGGTGTGACTCAGCCTTTGCTAGTGAAGGACGGAAATAGAAAATATTTTAATAATATGCAGTGGTGAATTCTAGGAAACGCCTTAAATCATAATATTCTGGATTTTTGGATTTAATTATTATAGTAGGCCATTGAAAAAGTTGTCATTTGTCAATGTAATTATTACTGAATTGTTCCCGGTTCTTTGATTGTGGATTTTTGGAAAATGCCTCAATTATTAGTAGCTGTCATTTGTCAATTATTATTGTCAAACATTTTTGAATTATTCTCGGCTTTTGATTGGCGACACTTTTAAAAAGCGTCTCTGTTGTGAATTCTAGGAAACACCTAAATAATCATGTAAGATCTTGGTGGATTTTTGGAAAATGGCTGAATTATTAGTAGCTGTCATTTGTCAATTATTATTGTCAAACATTTTTGAATTATTCTCGGCTTTTGATTGGCGACACTTTTAAAAAGCGTCTCTGTTGTGAATTCTAGGAAACACCTAAATAATCATGTAAGATCTTGGTGGATTTTTGGAAAATGGCTGAATTATTAGTAGCTGTCATTTGTCAATTATTATTGTCAAAAATTTTTGAATTATTCTCGGCTTTTGATTGGCGACACTTTTAAAAAGCGTCTCTGTTGTGAATTCTAGGAAACACCTAAATAATCATGTAAGATCTTGGTGGATTTTTGGAAAATGGCTGAATTATTAGTAGCTGTCACTTGTCAATTACTATTGTCAAAAATTTTTGAATTATTCTCGGCTTTTGATTGGTGACACTTTTAAAAAGCGTCTCTGTTGTGAATTCTAGGAAACACCTAAATAATCATGTAAGATTTTGGTGGATTTTTGGAAAATGGCTGAATTATTAGTAGCTGTCACTTGTCAATTACTATTGTCAAAAATTTTTGAATTATTCTCGGCTTTTGATTGGCGACACTTTTAAAAAGCGTCTCTGTTGTGAATTCTAGGAAACACCTAAATAATCATGTAAGATCTTGGTGGATTTTTGGAAAATGGCTGAATTATTAGTAGCTGTCATTTGTCAATTATTATTGTCAAAAATTTTTGAATTATTCTCGGCTTTTGATTGGCGACACTTTTAAAAAGCGTCTCTGTTGTGAATTCTAGGAAACACCTAAATAATCATGTAAGATTTTGGTGGATTTTTGGAAAATGGCTGAATTATTAGTAGCTGTCACTTGTCAATTATTATTGTCAAAAATTTTTGAATTATTCTCGGCTTTTGATTGGTGACACTTTTAAAAAGCGTCTCTGTTGTGAATTCTAGGAAACACCTAAATAATCATGTAAGATTTTGGTGGATTTTTGGAAAATGGCTGAATTATTAGTAGCTGTCACTTGTCAATTACTATTGTCAAAAATTTTTGAATTATTCTCGGCTTTTGATTGGCGACACTTTTAAAAAGCGTCTCTGTTGTGAATTCTAGGAAACACCTAAATAATCATGTAAGATCTTGGTGGATTTTTGGAAAATGGCTGAATTATTAGTAGCTGTCACTTGTCAATTACTATTGTCAAAAATTTTTGAATTATTCTCGGCTTTTGATTGGTGACACTTTTAAAAAGCGTCTCTGTTGTGAATTCTAGGAAACACCTAAATAATCATGTAAGATTTTGGTGGATTTTTGGAAAATGGCTGAATTATTAGTAGCTGTCACTTGTCAATTACTATTGTCAAAAATTTTTGAATTATTCTCGGCTTTTGATTGGCGACACTTTTAAAAAGCGTCTCTGTTGTGAATTCTAGGAAACACCTAAATAATCATGTAAGATCTTGGTGGATTTTTGGAAAATGGCTGAATTATTAGTAGCTGTCACTTGTCAATTATTATTGTCAAACATTTTTGAATTATTCTCGGCTTTTGATTGGTGACACTTTTAAAAAGCGTCTCTGTTGTGAATTCTAGGAAACACCTAAATAATCATGTAAGATCTTGGTGGATTTTTGGAAAATGGCTGAATTATTAGTAGCTGTCACTTGTCAATTACTATTGTTAAAAAATTTTGAATTATTCTCGGCTTTTGATTGGCGACACTTTTAAAAAGCGTCTCTGTTGTGAATTCTAGGAAACACCTAAATAATCATGTAAGATCTTGGTGGATTTTTGGAAAATGGCTGAATTATTAGTAGCTGTCATTTGTCAATTATTATTGTCAAAAATTTTTGAATTATTCTCGGCTTTTGATTGGCGACACTTTTAAAAAGCGTCTCTGTTGTGAATTCTAGGAAACACCTAAGTAATCATGTAAGATCTTGGTGGATTTTTGGAAAATGGCTGAATTATTAGTAGCTGTCACTTGTCAATTATTATTGTCAAACATTTTTGAATTATTCTCGGCTTTTGATTGGTGACACTTTTAAAAAGCGTCTCTGTTGTGAATTCTAGGAAACACCTAAATAATCATGTAAGATCTTGGTGGATTTTTGGAAAATGGCTGAATTATTAGTAGCTGTCATTTGTCAATTATTATTGTCAAAAATTTTTGAATTATTCTCGGCTTTTGATTGGCGACACTTTTAAAAAGCGTCTCTGTTGTGAATTCTAGGAAACACCTAAGTAATCATGTAAGATCTTGGTGGATTTTTGGAAAATGGCTGAATTATTAGTAGCTGTCACTTGTCAATTATTATTGTCAAAAATTTTTGAATTATTCTCGGCTTTTGATTGGCGACACTTTTAAAAAGCGTCTCTGTTGTGAATTCTAGGAAACACCTAAGTAATCATGTAAGATCTTGGTGGATTTTTGGAAAATGGCTGAATTATTAGTAGCTGTCACTTGTCAATTATTATTGTCAAAAATTTTTGAATTATTCTCGGCTTTTGATTGGCGACACTTTTAAAAAGCGTCTCTGTTGTGAATTCTAGGAAACACCTAAATAATCATGTAAGATCTTGGTGGATTTTTGGAAAATGGCTGAATTATTAGTAGCTGTCACTTGTCAATTACTATTGTCAAAAATTTTTGAATTATTCTCGGCTTTTGATTGGCGACACTTTTAAAAAGCGTCTCTGTTGTGAATTCTAGGAAACACCTAAGTAATCATGTAAGATCTTGGTGGATTTTTGGAAAATGGCTGAATTATTAGTAGCTGTCATTTGTCAATTATTATTGTCAAAAATTTTTGAATTATTCTCGGCTTTTGATTGGCGACACTTTTAAAAAGCGTCTCTGTTGTGAATTCTAGGAAACACCTAAGTAATCATGTAAGATCTTGGTGGATTTTTGGAAAATGGCTGAATTATTAGTAGCTGTCATTTGTCAATTATTATTGTCAAAAATTTTTGAATTATTCTCGGCTTTTGATTGGCGACACTTTTAAAAAGCGTCTCTGTTGTGAATTCTAGGAAACACCTAAGTAATCATGTAAGATCTTGGTGGATTTTTGGAAAATGGCTGAATTATTAGTAGCTGTCACTTGTCAATTATTATTGTCAAAAATTTTTGAATATTCTCGGCTTTTGATTGGCGACACTTTTAAAAAGCGTCTCTGTTTGTGAATTCTAGGAAACACCTAAGTAATCATGTAAGATCTTGGTGGATTTTTGGAAAATGGCTGAATTATTAGTAGCTGTCATTTGTCAATTATTATTGTCAAAAATTTTTGAATTATTCTCGGCTTTTGATTGGCGACACTTTTAAAAAGCGTCTCTGTTGTGAATTCTAGGAAACACCTAAGTAATCATGTAAGATCTTGGTGGATTTTTGGAAAATGGCTGAATTATTAGTAGCTGTCACTTGTCAATTACTATTGTCAAAAATTTTTGAATTATTCTCGGCTTTTGATTGGCGACACTTTTAAAAAGCGTCTCTGTTGTGAATTCTAGGAAACACCTAAGTAATCATGTAAGATCTTGGTGGATTTTTGGAAAATGGCTGAATTATTAGTAGCTGTCATTTGTCAATTATTATTGTCAAAAATTTTTGAATTATTCTCGGCTTTTGATTGGCGACACTTTTAAAAAGCGTCTCTGTTGTGAATTCTAGGAAACACCTAAGTAATCATGTAAGATCTTGGTGGATTTTTGGAAAATGGGCTGAATTATTAGTAGCTGTCATTTGTCAATTATTATTGTCAAAAATTTTTGAATTATTCTCGGCTTTTGATTGGCGACACTTTTAAAAAGCGTCTCTGTTGTGAATTCTAGGAAACACCTAAGTAATCATGTAAGATCTTGGTGGATTTTTGGAAAATGGCCTGAATTATTAGTAGCTGTCACTTGTCAATTATTATTGTCAAAAATTTTTGAATTATTCTCGGCTTTTGATTGGCGACACTTTTAAAAAGCGTCTCTGTTGTGAATTCTAGGAAACACCTAAATAATCATGTAAGATCTTGGTGGATTTTTGGAAAATGGCTGAATTATTAGTAGCTGTCATTTGTCAATTATTATTGTCAAAAAATTTTTGAATTATTCTCGGCTTTTGATTGGCGACACTTTTAAAAAGCGTCTCTGTTGTGAATTCTAGGAAACACCTAAGTAATCATGTAAGATCTTGGTGGATTTTTGGAAAATGGCTGAATTATTAGTAGCTGTCACTTGTCAATTATTAGTTGTCAAACATTTTTGAATTATTCTCGGCTTTTGATTGGTGACACTTTTAAAAAGCGTCTCTGTTGTGAATTCTAGGAAACACCTAAATAATCATGTAAGATCTTGGTGGATTTTTGGAAAATGGCTGAATTATTAGTAGCTGTCATTTGTCAATTATTATTGTCAAAAATTTTTGAATTATTCTCGGCTTTTGATTGGCGACACTTTTAAAAAGCGTCTCTGTTGTGAATTCTAGGAAACACCTAAGTAATCATGTAAGATCTTGGTGGATTTTTGGAAAATGGCTGAATTATTAGTAGCTGTCATTTGTCAATTATTATTGTCAAAAATTTTTGAATTATTCTCGGCTTTTGATTGGCGACACTTTTAAAAAGCGTCTCTGTTGTGAATTCTAGGAAACACCTAAGTAATCATGTAAGATCTTGGTGGATTTTTGGAAAATGGCTGAATTATTAGTAGCTGTCACTTGTCAATTATTATTGTCAAAAATTTTTGAATTATTCTCGGCTTTTGATTGGCGACACTTTTTAAAAAGCGTCTCTGTTGTGAATTCTAGGAAACACCTAAGTAATCATGTAAGATCTTGGTGGATTTTTGGAAAATGGCTGAATTATTAGTAGCTGTCACTTGTCAATTATTATTGTCAAAAATTTTTTGAATTATTCTCGGCTTTTGATTGGCGACACTTTTAAAAAGCCGTCTCTGTTGTGAATTCTAGGAAACACCTAAATAATCATGTAAGATCTTGGTGGATTTTTGGAAAATGGGCTGAATTATTAGTAGCTGTCACTTGTCAATTACTATTGTCAAAAATTTTTGAATTATTCTCGGCTTTTGATTGGCGACACTTTTAAAAAGCGTCTCTGTTGTGAATTCTAGGAAACACCTAAGTAATCATGTAAGATCTTGGTGGATTTTTGGAAAATGGCTGAATTATTAGTAGCTGTCATTTGTCAATTATTATTGTCCAAAAATTTTTGAATTATTCTCGGCTTTTGATTGGCGACACTTTTAAAAAGCGTCTCTGTTGTGAATTCTAGGAAACACCTAAGTAAATCATGTAAGATCTTGGTGGATTTTTGGAAAATGGCTGAATTATTAGTAGCTGTCATTTGTCAATTATTATTGTCAAAAATTTTTGAATTATTCTCGGCTTTTGATTGGCGACACTTTTAAAAAGCGTCTCTGTTGTGAATTCTAGGAAACACCTAAGTAATCATGTAAGATCTTGGTGGATTTTTGGAAAATGGCTGAATTATTAGTAGCTGTCACTTGTCAATTATTATTGTCAAAAATTTTTGAATTATTCTCGGCTTTTGATTGGCGACACTTTTAAAAAGCGTCTCTGTTGTGAATTCTAGGAAAACACCTAAATAATCATGTAAGATCTTGGTGGATTTTTGGAAAATGGCTGAATTATTAGTAGCTGTCACTTGTCAATTACTATTGTCAAAAATTTTTGAATTATTCTCGGCTTTTGATTGGTGACACTTTTAAAAAGCGTCTCTGTTGTGAATTCTAGGAAACACCTAAATAATCATGTAAGATTTTGGTGGATTTTTGGAAAATGGCTGAATTATTAGTAGCTGTCATCTTGTCAATTACTATTGTCAAAAATTTTTGAATTATTCTCGGCTTTTGATTGGCGACACTTTTAAAAAGGCGTCTCTGGTGTGAATTCTAGGAAACACCTAAGTAATCATGTAACGATCTTGGTGGATTTTTGGAAAATGGCTGAATTATTAGTAGCTGTCATTTGTCAATTATTATTGTCAAAAATTTTTGAATTATTCTCGGCTTTTGATTGGCGACACTTTTAAAAAGCGTCTCTGTTGTGAATTCTAGGAAACACCTAAGTAATCATGTAAGATCTTGGTGGATTTTTGGAAAATGGCTGAATTATTAGTAGCTGTCATTTGTCAATTATTATTGTCAAAAATTTTTGCAATTATTCTCGGCTTTTGATTGGCGACACTTTTAAAAAGCGTCTCTGTTGTGAATTCTAGGAAACACCTAAGTAATCATGTAAGATCTTGGTGGATTTTTTGGAAAATGGCTGATATTATTAGTAGCTGTCATTTGTCAATTATTATTGTCAAAAAATTTTTGAATTATTCTCGGCTTTTGATTGGGCGACACTTTTAAAAAGCGTCTCTGTTGTGAATTCTAGGAAACACCTAAGTAATCATGTAAGATCTTGGTGGATTTTTGGAAAATGGCTGAATTATTAGTAGCTGTCATTTGTCAATTATTATTGTCAAAAATTTTTGAATTATTCTCGGCTTTTGATTCGGCGACACTTTTAAAAAAGCGTCTCTGTTGTGAATTCTAGGAAACACCTAAGTAATCATGTAAGATCTTGGTGGATTTTTGGAAAATGGGCTGAATTATTAGTAGCTGTCACTTGTCAATTATTATTGTCAAAAATTTTTGAATTATTCTCGGCTTTTGATTGGCGACACTTTTAAAAAGCGTCTCTGTTGTGAATTCTAGGAAACACCTAAATAATCATGTAAGATCTTGGTGGATTTTTGGAAAATGGCTGAATTATTAGTAGCTGTCACTTGTCAATTACTATTGTTTAAAAAATTTTCGAATTATTCTCGGCTTTTGATTGGCGACACTTTTTAAAAAGCGTCTCTGTTGTGAATTCTAGGAAACACCTAAATAATCATGTAAGATCTTGGTGGATTTTTGGAAAAATGGCTGAATTATTAGTAGCTGTCATTTGTCAATTATTATTGTCAAAAATTTTTGAATTATTCTCGGCTTTTGATTGGCGACACTTTTAAAAAGCGTCTCTGTTGTGAATTCTAGGAAACACCTAGATAATCATGTAAGATCTTGGTGGATTTTTGGAAAATGGCTGAATTATTAGTAGCTGTCATTTGTCAATTATTATTGTCAAAAATTTTTGAATTATTCTCGGCTTTTGATTGGCGACACTTTTAAAAAGCGTCTCTGTTGTGAATTCTAGGAAACACCTAAGTAATCATGTAAGATCTTGGTGGATTTTTGGAGAAATGGCTGAATTATTAGTAGCTGTCATTTGTCAATTATTATTGTCAAAAATTTTTGAATTATTCTCGGCTTTTGATTGGCGACACTTTTAAAAAGCGTCTCTGTTGTGAATTCTAGGAAACACCTAAGTAATCATGTAAGATCTTGGTGGATTTTTGGAAAATGGCTGCTGAATTATTAGTAGCTGTCACTTGTCATTATTATTGTCAAAAATTTTTGAATTATTCTCGGCTTTTGATTGGCGACACTTTTAAAAAGCGTCTCTGTTGTGAATTCTAGGAAACACCTAAGTAATCATGTAAGATCTTGGTGGATTTTTGGAAAATGGCTGAATTATTAGTAGCTGTCACTTGTCAATTATTATTGTCAAAAAATTTTTGAATGTATTCTCGGCTTTTGATTGGCGACACTTTTAAAAAGCGTCTCTGTTGTGAATTCTAGGGAAACACCTAAATAATCATGTAAGATCTTGGTGGATTTTTGGAAAATGGCTGAATTATTAGTAGCTGTCACTTGTCAATTACTATTGTCAAAAATTTTTGAATTATTCTCGGCTTTTGATTGGCGACACTTTTAAAAAGCGTCCTCTGTTGTGAATTCTAGGAAACACCTAAGTAATCATGTAAGATCTTGGTGGGATTTTTGGAAAATGGCTGAATTATTAGTAGCTGTCATTTGTCAATTATTATTGTCAAAAATATTTGAATTATCTCTCGGCTTTTTGATTGGCGACACTTTTAAAAAGCGTCTCTGTTGTGAATTCTAGGAAACACCTAAGTAATCATGTAAGATCTTGGTGGATTTTTGGAAAATGGCTGAATTATTAGTAGCTGTCATTTGTCAATTATTATTGTCAAAAATTTTTGAATTATTCTCGGCTTTTGATTGGCGACACTTTTAAAAAGCGTCCTCTGTTGTGAATTCTAGGAAACACCTAAGTAATCATGTAAGATCTTGGTGGATTTTTGGGAAAATGGCTGAATTATAGTAGCTGTCACTTGTCAATTATTATTGTCAAAAATTTTTGAATTATTCTCGCGCTTTTGATTGGCGACACTTTTAAAAAAGCGTCTCTGTTGTGAATTCTAGGAAACACCTAAGTAATCATGTAAGATCTTGGTGGATTTTTGGAAAATGGCTGAATTATTAGTAGCTGTCATTTGTCAATTATTATTGTCAAAAATTTTTGAATTATTCTCGGCTTTTGATTGGCGACACTTTTAAAAAGCGTCCTCTGTTGTGAATTCTAGGAAACACCTAAGTAATCATGTAAGATCTTGGTGGATTTTTGGAAAATGGCTGAATTATTAGTAGCTGTCACTTGTCAATTACTATTGTCAAAAATTTTTGATTATTCTCGGCTTTTGATTGGCGACACTTTTAAAAAGCGTCTCTGTTGTGAATTCTAGGAAACACCTAAGTAATCATGTAAGATCTTGGTGGATTTTTGGAAAATGGACTGAATTATTAGTAGCTGTCATTTGTCAATTATTATTGTCAAAAATTTTTGAATTATTCTCGGCTTTTGATTGGCGACACTTTTAAAAAGCGTCTCTGTTGTGAATTCTAGGAAACACCTAAGTAATCATGTAAGATCTTGGTGGATTTTTGGAAAATGGGTCTGGAATTATTAGTAGCTGTCATTTGTCAATTATTATTGTCAAAAATTTTTGAATTATTCTCGGCTTTTGATTGGCGACACTTTTAAAAAGCGTCTCTTTTGTGAATTCTAGGAAACACCTAAGTAATCATGTAAGATCTTGGTGGATTTTTGGAAAATGGCTGAATTATTAGTAGCTGTCACTTGTCAATTATTATTGTCAAAAATTTTTGAATTATTCTCGGCTTTTGATTGGCGACACTTTTAAAAAGCGTCTCTGTTGTGAATTCTAGGAAACACCTAAATAATCATGTAAGATCTTGGTGGATTTTTGGAAAAATGGACTGAATTATTAGTAGCTGTCATTTGTCAATTATTATTGTCAAAATTTTTGAATTATTCTCGGCTTTTGATTGGCGACACTTTTAAAAAGCGTCTCTGTTGTGAATTCTAGGAAACACCTAAGTAATCATGTAAGATCTTGGTGGATTTTTGGAAAATGGGCTGGAATTATTAGTAGCTGTCACTTGTCAATTATTATTGTCAAACATTTTTGAATTATTCTCGGCTTTTGATTGGTGACACTTTTAAAAGCGTCTCTGTTGTGAATTCTAGGAAACCACCTAAATAATCATGTAAGATCTTGGTGGATTTTTGGAAAATGGCTGAATTATTAGTAGCTGTCATTTGTCAATTATTATTGTCAAAAATTTTTTGAATTATTCTCGGCTTTTGATTGGCGACACTTTTAAAAAGCGTCCTCTGTTGTGAATTCTAGGAAACACCTAAGTAATCATGTAAGATCTTGGTGGATTTTTGGAAAATGGCTGAATTATTAGGTAGCTGTCATTTGGTCAATTATTATTGTCAAAAATTTTTGAATTATTCTCGGCTTTTGATTGGCGA
Source organism: Ceutorhynchus assimilis (assembly GCA_917834065.1). Classification (NCBI taxonomy): domain Eukaryota; kingdom Metazoa; phylum Arthropoda; class Insecta; order Coleoptera; family Curculionidae; genus Ceutorhynchus; species Ceutorhynchus assimilis. The sequence continues at coordinate 2,933,874 of OU892292.1, read as the reverse complement.
CACTTTTAAAAAGCGTCTCTGTTGTGAATTCTAGGAAACACCTAAGTAATCATGTAAGATCTGGTGGATTTTTGGAAAATGGCTGAATTATTAGTAGCTGTCACTTGTCAATTATTATTGTCAAAAATTTTTGAATTATTCTCGGCTTTTGATTGGCGACACTTTTAAAAAGCGTCTCTGTTGTGAATTCTAGGAAACACCTAAGTAATCATGTAAGATCTTGGTGGATTTTTGGAAAATGGGCTGAATTATTAGTAGCTGTCACTTGTCAATTATTATTGTCAAAAATTTTTGAATTATTCTCGGCTTTTGATTGGCGACACTTTTAAAAAGCGTCTCTGTTGTGAATTCTAGGAAACACCTAAATAATCATGTAAGATCTTGGTGGATTTTTGGAAAATGGCTGAATTATTAGTAGCTGTCACTTGTCAATTACTATTGTCAAAATTTTTGAATTATTCTCGGCTTTTGATTGGCGACACTTTTAAAAAGCGTCTCTGTTGTGAATTCTAGGAAAACACCTAAGTAATCACTGTAAGGATCTTGGTGGATTTTTGGAAAATGGCCTGAATTATTAGTAGCTGTCATTTGTCAATTATTATTGTCAAAAATTTTTTGAATTATTCTCGGCTTTTGATTGGCGGACACTTTTAAAAAGCGTCTCTGTTGTGAATTCTAGGAAACACCTAAGTAATCATGTAAGATCTTGGTGGATTTTTGGAAAATGGCTGAATTATTAGTAGCTGTCATTTGTCAATTATTATTGTCAAAAATTTTTGAATTATTCTCGGCTTTTGATTGGCGACACTTTTAAAAAGCGTCTCTG
>OU892292.1:2865451-2932548 GCA_917834065.1 Ceutorhynchus assimilis | reverse complement strand
AAATACGTTTAAGATCGGATTACAATTAACGGAGTTATAGGACAAAATGAGTATTAAGTAATATTATTTTTGAGAAAATTAAATTTCGAAATTTTGACTTTGAGGCGTTGCAGCTGCGAAAATATTGAAACTATGTTGAAACGATCTTATAGACATTTGTAGAGAATTTCATTGGCTTTATTTTGAACCTAATTACGTTAAGATCGGATTACAATTAACGGAGTTATGGGGCAAAATGAGTATTAAGTAATATTATTTTTGAGAAAAATTAAATTTCGAATTTTTGACTTTGAGGCGTTGCAGCTGCGAAAATATTGAAACTACGTTGAAACGATCTCGAAGACATTTGTAGAGAATTTTATTGGCTTTATTTTGAACCTAATTACGTTAAGATCGGATTACAATTAACGGAGTTATAGGACAAAATGAGTATTAAGTAATATTATTTTTGAGAAAATTAAATTTCGAAATTTTGACTTTGAGGCGTTGCAGCTGCGAAAATATTGAAACTATGTTGAAACGATCTTATAGACATTTGTAGAGAATTTCATTGGCTTTATTTTGAACCTAATTACGTTAAGATCGGATTACAATTAACGGAGTTATGGGGCAAAATGAGTATTAAGTAATATTATTTTTGAGAAAAATTAAATTTCGAAATTTTGACTTTGAGGCGTTGCAGCTGCGAAAATATTGAAACTACGTTGAAACGATCTGATAGACATTTGTAGAGAATTTCATTGGCTTTATTTTGAACCTAATTACATTAAGATCGGATTACAATTAACGGAGTTATGGGGCAAAATGAGTATTAAGTAATTTATTTTTGAGAAAAATTAAATTTCGAAATTTTGACTTTGAGGCGTTGCAGCTGCGAAAATATTGAAACTACGTTGAAACGATCTCAGAGACATTTGTAGAGAATTTCATTGGCTTTATTTTGAACCTAATTACGTTAAAATCGGATTACAATTAACGGAGTTATGGGGCAAAATGAGTATTAAGTAATATTATTTTTGAGAAAAATTAAATTTCGAAATTTTGACTTTGAGGCGTTGCAGCTGCGAAAATATTGAAACTACGTTGAAACGATCTAAGAGACATTTGTAGAGAATTTCATTGGCTTTATTTTGAACCTAATTACGTTAAGATCGGATTACAATTAACGGAGTTATGGGGCAAAATGAGTATTAAGTAATATTATTTTTGAGAAAAATTAAATTTCGAAATTTTGACTTTGAGGCGTTGCAGCTGCGAAAATATTGAAACTACGTTGAAACGATCTAAGAGACATTTGTAGAGAATTTCATTGGCTTTATTTTGAACCTAATTACGTTAAGATCGGATTACAATTAACGGAGTTTTGGGGCAAAATGAGTATTAAGTAATATTATTTTTGAGAAAAATTAAATGTTGAAATTTTGAATTTGAGGCGTTGCAGCTGCGAAAATATTGAAACTACGTTGAAACGATCTCATACACATTTGTAGAGAATTTCATTGGCTTTATTTTGAACCTAATTACGTTAAGATCGGATTACAATTAACGGAGTTATGGGGCAAAATTGAGTATTAAGTAATATTATTTTTGAGAAAAATTAAATTTCGAATTTTTGACTTTGAGGCGTTGCAGCTGCGAAAATATTGAAACTACGTTGCAACGATCTCATAGACATTTGTAGAAAATTTCATTGGCTTTATTTTGAACCTAATTACGTTAAGATCGGATTACAATTAACGGAGTTATGGGGCAAAATGAGTATTAAGTAATATTATTTTTGAAAAAAATTAAATTTCGAAATTTTGACTTTGAGGCGTTGCAGCTGCGAAAATATTGAAACTACGTTGAAACGATCTCATAGACATTTGTAGAGAATTTCATTGGCTTTATTTTGAACCTAATTACATTAAGATCGGATTACAATTAACGGAGTTATGGGGCAAAAGGAATATTAAGTAATATTATTTTTGAGAAAAATTAAATTTCGATATTTTGACTTTGAGGCGTTGCAGCTGCGAAAATATTGAAACTACGTTGAAACGATCTCATAGACATTTGTAGAGAATTTCATTGGCTTTATTTTGAACCTAATTACGTTAAGATCGGATTACAATTAACGGAGTTTTGGGGCAAAATGAGTATTAAGTAATATTATTTTTGAGAAAAATTAAATGTTGAAATTTTGAATTTGAGGCGTTGCAGCTGCGAAAATATTGAAACTACGTTGAAACGATCTCATAGACATTTGTAGAGAATTTCATTGGCTTTATTTTGAACCTAATTACGTTAAGATCGGATTACAATTAACGGAGTTATGGGGCAAAATGAGTATTAAGTAATATTATTTTTGAGAAAAATTAAATTTCGATATTTTGACTTTGAGGCGTTGCAGCTGCGAAAATATTGAAACTACGTTGAAACGATCTCATAGACATTTGTAGAGAATTTCATTGGCTTTATTTTGAACCTAATTACGTTAAGATCGGATTACAATTAACGGAGTTATGGGGCAAAATGAGTATTAAGTAATATTATTTTTGAAAAAAATTAAATTTCGAATTTTTGACTTTGAGGCGTTGCAGCTGCGAAAATATTGAAACTACGTTGCAACGATCTCATAGACATTTGTAGAAAATTTCATTGGCTTTATTTTGAACCTAATTACGTTAAGATCGGATTACAATTAACGGAGTTATGGGGCAAAATGAGTATTAAGTAATATTATTTTTGAGAAAAATTAAATTTCGATATTTTGACTTTTGAGGCGTTGCAGCTGCGAAAATATTGAAACTACGTTGAAACGATCTCATAGACATTTGTAGAAAATTTCATTGGCTTTATTTTGAACCTAATTACGTTAAGATCGGATTACAATTAACGGAGTTATGGGGCAAAATGAGTATTAAGTAATATTATTTTTGAGAAAAATTAAATTTCGATATTTTGACTTTGAGGCGTTGCAGCTGCGAAAATATTGAAACTACGTTGCAACGATCTCATAGACATTTGTAGAAAATTTCATTGGCTTTATTTTGAACCTAATTACGTTAAGATCGGATTACAATTAACGGAGTTATGGGGCAAAATGAGTATTAAGTAATATTATTTTTGAGAAAAATTAAATTTCGATATTTTGACTTTGAGGCGTTGCAGCTGCGAAAATATTGAAACTACGTTGAAACGATCTCATAGACATTTGTAGAGAATTTTATTGGCTTTATTTTGAGCCTAATTACGTTAAGATCGGATTACACTTAACGGAGTTATGGAGCAAAATGGGTATTGAGTAATATTATTTTGAAAAAATTAAATTTCGAAATTTTGACTTTGAGGCGTTGCAGCTGCGAAAATATTGAAACTACGTTGAAATGATCTGATAGACATTTGGAGAGAATTTTATTGGCTTTATTTTGAGCCTAATTACGTTAAGATCGGATTACACTTAACGGAGTTATGGAGCAAAATGGGTATTGAGTAATATTATTTTTGAGAAAAATTAAATTTCGATATTTTGACTTTGAGGCGTTGCAGCTGCGAAAATATTGAAACTACGTTGAAACGATCTCATAGACATTTGTAGAGAATTTCATTGGCTTTATTTTGAACCTAATTACGTTAAGATCGGATTACAATTAACGGAGTTATGGGGCAAAATGAGTATTAAGTAATATTATTTTTGAAAAAAATTAAATTTCGAATTTTTGACTTTGAGGCGTTGCAGCTGCGAAAATATTGAAACTACGTTGCAACGATCTCATAGACATTTGTAGAAAATTTCATTGGCTTTATTTTGAACCTAATTACGTTAAGATCGGATTACAATTAACGGAGTTATGGGGCAAAATGAGTATTAAGTAATATTATTTTTGAAAAAAATTAAATTTCGAAATTTTGACTTTGAGGCGTTGCAGCTGCGAAAATATTGAAACTACGTTGAAACGATCTCATAGACATTTGTAGAGAATTTCATTGGCTTTATTTTGAACCTAATTACATTAAGATCGGATTACAATTAACGGAGTTATGGGGCAAAAGGAATATTAAGTAATATTATTTTTGAGAAAAATTAAATTTCGATATTTTGACTTTGAGGCGTTGCAGCTGCGAAAATATTGAAACTACGTTGAAACGATCTCATAGACATTTGTAGAGAATTTTATTGGCTTTATTTTGAGCCTAATTACGTTAAGATCGGATTACACTTAACGGAGTTATGGAGCAAAATGGGTATTGAGTAATATTATTTTTGAAAAAAATTAAATTTCGAAATTTTGACTTTGAGGCGTTGCAGCTGCGAAAATATTGAAACTACGTTGAAATGATCTGATAGACATTTGTAGAGAATTTCATTGGCTTTATTTTGAACCTAATTACGTTAAGATCGGATTACAATTAACGGAGTTATGGGGCAAAATGAGTATTAAGTAATATTTTTGAGAAAAATTAAATTTCGAAATTTTGACTTTGAGGCGTTGCAGCTGCGAAAATATTGAAACTACGTTGAAATGATCTGATAGACATTTGGAGAGAATTTTATTGGCTTTATTTTGAGCCTAATTACGTTAAGATCGGATTACACTTAACGGAGTTATGGAGCAAAATGGGTATTGAGTAATATTATTTTGAAAAAAATTAAATTTCGAAATTTTGACTTTGAGGGCGTTGCAGCTGCGAAAATATTGATACTACGTTGAAATGATCTGATAGACATTTGTAGAGAATTTTATTGGCTTTATTTTGAGCCTAATTACGTTAAGATCGGATTACACTTAACGGAGTTATGGAGCAAAATGAGTATTAAGTAATATTATTTTTGAAAAAAATTAAATTCGAAATTTTGACTTTGAGGCGTTTGCAGCTGCGAAAATATTGAAACTACGTTGAAACGATCTCAGAGACATTTGTAGAGAATTTCATTGGCTTTATTTTGAACCTAATTACGTTAAGATCGGATTACAATTAACGGAGTTATGGGGCAAAATGAGTATTAAGTAATATTATTTTTGAGAAAAATTAAATTTCGATATTTTGACTTTGAGGCGTTGCAGCTGCGAAAATATTGAAACTACGTTGAAACGATCTCATAGACATTTGTAGAGAATTTCATTGGCTTTATTTTGAACCTAATTACGTTAAGATTGGATTACAGTTAACGGAGTTATGGGGCAAAATGTGTATTAAGTAATATTATTTTTGAAAAAAATTAAATTTCGAATTTTTGACTTTGAGGCGTTGCAGCTGCGAAAATATTGAAACTACGTTGAAACGATCTTATAGACATTTGTAGAGAATTTCATTGGCTTTATTTTGAGCCTAATTACGTTAAGATCGGATTACAATTAACGGAGTTATGGGGCAAAATGAGTATTAAGTAATATTATTTTTGAGAAAAATTTAATTTCGAAATTTTGACTTTGAGGCGTTGCAGCTGCGAAAATATTGAAACTACGTTGAAACGATCTCATAGACATTTTGTAGAGAATTTCATTGGTTTTATTTTGAACCTAATTACGTTAAGATTGGATTACAGTTAACGGAGTTATGGGGCAAAATGAGTATTAAGTAATATGTATTAAGTAATATTATTTTTGAGAAAAATTTAATTTCGAAATTTTGACTTTGAGGCGTTGCAGCTGCGAAAATATTGAAACTACGTTGAAACGATCTCATAGACATTTGTAGAGAATTTCATTGGTTTTATTTTGAACCTAATTACGTTAAGATTGGATTACAGTTAACGGAGTTATGGGACAAAATGAGTATTAAGTAATATTATTTTTGAGAAAAATTAAATTTCGAAATTTTGACTTTGAGGCGTTGCAGCTGCGAAAATATTGAAACTACGTTGAAACGATCTTATAGACATTTGTAGAGAATTTCATTGGTTTTATTTTGAACCTAATTACGTTAAGATTGGATTACAGTTAACGGAGTTATGGGGCAAAATGTGTATTAAGTAATATTATTTTTGAAAAAAATTAAATTTCGAATTTTTGACTTTGAGGCGTTGCAGCTGCGAAAATATTGAAACTACGTTGAAACGATCTCGTAGACATTTGTAGAGAATTTTATTGGCTTTATTTTGAGCCTAATTACGTTAAGATCGGATTACAATTAACGGAGTTATGGGGCAAAATGAGTATTAAGTAATATTATTTTTGAGAAAAATTAAATTTCGAAATTTTGACTTTGAGGCGTTGCAGCTGCGAAAATATTGAAACTACGTTGAAACGATCTCATAGACATTTGTAGAAAATTTCATTGGCTTTATTTTGAACCTAATTACGTTAAGATCGGATTACAATTAACGGAGTTATGGGGCAAAATGAGTATTAAGTAATATTATTTTTGAGAAAAATTAAATTTCGATATTTTGACTTTGAGGCGTTGCAGCTGCGAAAATATTGAAACTACGTTGAAACGATCTCATAGACATTTGTAGAGAATTTCATTGGCTTTATTTTGAACCTAATTACGTTAAGATCGGATTACAATTAACGGAGTTATGGGGCAAAATGAGTATTAAGTAATATTATTTTTGAGAAAAATTAAATTTCGATATTTTGACTTTGAGGCGTTGCAGCTGCGAAAATATTGAAACTACGTTGAAACGATCTCATAGACATTTGTAGAGAATTTCATTGGCTTTATTTTGAACCTAATTACGTTAAGATCGGATTACAATTAACGGAGTTATGGGGCAAAATGAGTATTAAGTAATATTATTTTTGAAAAAAATTAAATTTCGAATTTTTGACTTTGAGGCGTTGCAGCTGCGAAAATATTGAAACTACGTTGCAACGATCTCATAGACATTTGTAGAAAATTTCATTGGCTTTATTTTGAACCTAATTACGTTAAGATCGGATTACAATTAACGGAGTTATGGGGCAAAATGAGTATTAAGTAATATTATTTTTGAAAAAAATTAAATTTCGAAATTTTGACTTTGAGGCGTTGCAGCTGCGAAAATATTGAAACTACGTTGAAACGATCTCATAGACATTTGTAGAGAATTTCATTGGCTTTATTTTGAACCTAATTACATTAAGATCGGATTACAATTAACGGAGTTATGGGGCAAAAGGAATATTAAGTAATATTATTTTTGAGAAAAATTAAATTTCGATATTTTGACTTTGAGGCGTTGCAGCTGCGAAAATATTGAAACTACGTTGAAACGATCTCATAGACATTTGTAGAGAATTTTATTGGCTTTATTTTGAGCCTAATTACGTTAAGATCGGATTACACTTAACGGAGTTATGGAGCAAAATGGGTATTGAGTAATATTATTTTTGAAAAAAATTAAATTTCGAAATTTTGACTTTGAGGCGTTGCAGCTGCGAAAATATTGAAACTACGTTGAAAGGATCTGATAGACATTTGTAGAGAATTTCATTGGCTTTATTTTGAACCTAATTACGTTAAGATCGGATTACAATTAACGGAGTTATAGGACAAAATGAGTATTAAGTAATATTTTTGAGAAAAATTAAATTTCGAAATTTTGACTTTGAGGCGTTTGCAGCTGCGAAAATATTGATACTACGTTGAAATGATCTGATAGACATTTGTAGAGAATTTTATTGGCTTTATTTTGAGCCTAATTACGTTAAGATCGGATTACACTTAACGGAGTTATGGAGCAAAATGAGTATTAAGTAATATTATTTTTGAAAAAAATTAAATTTCGAAATTTTGACTTTGAGGCGTTGCAGCTGCGAAAATATTGAAACTACGTTGAAACGATCTCAGAGACATTTGTAGAGAATTTCATTGGCTTTATTTTGAACCTAATTACGTTAAGATCGGATTACAATTAACGGAGTTATGGGGCAAAATGAGTATTAAGTAATATTATTTTTGAGAAAAATTAAATTTCGATATTTTGACTTTGAGGCGTTGCAGCTGCGAAAATATTGAAACTACGTTGAAACGATCTCATAGACATTTGTAGAGAATTTCATTGGCTTTATTTTGAACCTAATTACGTTAAGATTGGATTACAGTTAACGGAGTTATGGGGCAAAATGTGTATTAAGTAATATTATTTTTGAAAAAAATTAAATTTCGAATTTTTGACTTTGAGGCGTTGCAGCTGCGAAAATATTGAAACTACGTTGAAACGATCTTATAGACATTTGTAGAGAATTTCATTGGCTTTATTTTGAACCTAATTACGTTAAGATCGGATTACAATTAACGGAGTTATGGGGCAAAATGAGTATTAAGTAATATTATTTTTGAGAAAAATTTAATTTCGAAATTTTGACTTTGAGGCGTTGCAGCTGCGAAAATATTGAAACTACGTTGAAACGATCTCATAGACATTTTGTAGAGAATTTCATTGGTTTTAATTTTGAACCTAATTACGTTAAGATTGGATTACAGTTAACGGAGTTATGGGGCAAAATGAGTATTAAGTAATATTATTTTTGAAAAAAATTAAATTTCGAAATTTTGACTTTGAGGCGTTGCAGCTGCGAAAATATTGAAACTACGTTGAAACGATCTTATAGACATTTGTAGAGAATTTCATTGGTTTTATTTTGAACCTAATTACGTTAAGATTGGATTACAGTTAACGGAGTTATGGGGCAAAATGTGTATTAAGTAATATTATTTTTGAAAAAAATTAAATTTCGAATTTTTGACTTTGAGGCGTTGCAGCTGCGAAAATATTGAAACTACGTTGAAACGATCTTATAGACATTTGTAGAGAATTTCATTGGCTTTATTTTGAACCTAATTATGTTAAGATCGGATTACAATTAACGGAGTTATGGGGCAAAATGTGTATTAAGTAATATTATTTTTGAGAAAAATTTAATTTCGAAATTTTGACTTTGAGGCGTTGCAGCTGCGAAAATATTGAAACTACGTTGAAACGATCTCATAGACATTTGTAGAGAATTTCATTGGCTTTATTTTGAGCCTAATTACGTTAAGATCGGATTACACTTAACGGAGTTATGGAGCAAAATGGGTATTGAGTAATATTATTTTTGAAAAAAATTAAATTTCGAAATTTTGACTTTGAGGCGTTGCAGCTGCGAAAATATTGAAACTACGTTGAAACGATCTCAGAGACATTTGTAGAGAATTTCATTGGCTTTATTTTGAACCTAATTACGTTAAGATCGGATTACAATTAACGGAGTTATGGGGCAAAATGAGTATTAAGTAATATTTTTGAGAAAAATTAAATTTCGAAATTTTGACTTTGAGGCGTTGCAGCTGCGAAAATATTGAAACTACGTTGAAATGATCTGATAGACATTTGTAGAGAATTTTATTGGCTTTATTTTGAGCCTAATTACGTTAAGATCGGATTACACTTAACGGAGTTATGGAGCAAAATGAGTATTAAGTAATATTATTTTTGAAAAAAATTAAATTTCGAAATTTTGACTTTGAGGCGTTGCAGCTGCGAAAATATTGAAACTACGTTGAAATGATCTGATAGACATTTGTAGAGAATTTTATTGGCTTTATTTTGAGCCTAATTACGTTAAGATCGGATTACACTTAACGGAGTTATGGAGCAAAATGAGTATTAAGTAATATTATTTTTGAAAAAAATTAAATTTCGAAATTTTGACTTTGAGGCGTTGCAGCTGCGAAAATATTGAAACTACGTTGAAACGATCTCAGAGACATTTGTAGAGAATTTCATTGGCTTTATTTTGAGCCTAATTACGTTAAGATCGGATTACAATTAACGGAGTTATGGGGCAAAATGAGTATTAAGTAATATTATTTTTGAGAAAAATTTAATTTCGAAATTTTGACTTTGAGGCGTTGCAGCTGCGAAAATATTGAAACTACGTTGAAACGATCTCAGAGACATTTGTAGAGAATTTCATTAGCTTTATTTTGAACCTAATTACGTTAAGATCGGATTACAATTAACGGAGTTATGGGGCAAAATGAGTATTAAGTAATATTATTTTTGAGAAAAATTTAATTTCGAAATTTTGACTTTGAGGCGTTGCAGCTGCGAAAATATTGAAACTACGTTGAAACGATCTCAGAGACATTTGTAGAGAATTTCATTAGCTTTATTTTGAACCTAATTACGTTAAGATCGGATTACAATTAACGGAGTTATGGGGCAAAATGAGTATTAAGTAATATTATTTTTGAGAAAAATTTAATTTCGAAATTTTGACTTTGAGGCGTTGCAGCTGCGAAAATATTGAAACTACGTTGAAACGATCTCAGAGACATTTGTAGAGAATTTCATTAGCTTTATTTTGAACCTAATTACGTTAAGATCGGATTACAATTAACGGAGTTATGGGGCAAAATGAGTATTAAGTAATATTTTTGAGAAAAATTAAATTTCGAAATTTTGACTTTGAGGCGTTGCAGCTGCGAAAATATTGAAACTACGTTGAAATGATCTGATAGACATTTGGAGAGAATTTTATTGGCTTTATTTTGAGCCTAATTACGTTAAGATCGGATTACACTTAACGGAGTTATGGAGCAAAATGGGTATTGAGTAATATTATTTTTGAAAAAAATTAAATTTCGAAATTTTGACTTTGAGGCGTTTGCAGCTGCGAAAATATTGAAACTACGTTGAAATGATCTGATAGACATTTGTAGAGAATTTTATTGGCTTTATTTTGAGCCTAATTACGTTAAGATCGGATTACACTTAACGGAGTTATGGAGCAAAATGAGTATTAAGTAATATTATTTTGAAAAAAATTAAATTTCGAAATTTTGACTTTGAGGCGTTGCAGCTGCGAAAATATTGAAACTACGTTGAAATGATCTGATAGACATTTGTAGAGAATTTCATTGGCTTTATTTTGAACCTAATTACGTTAAGATCGGATTACAATTAACGGAGTAATGGGGCAAAATGAGTATTAAGTAATATTATTTTTGAAAAAAATTAAATTTCGAAATTTTGACTTTGAGGCGTTGCAGCTGCGAAAATATTGAAACTACGTTGAAACGATCTCAGAGACATTTGTAGAGAATTTCATTGGCTTTATTTTGAACCTAATTACGTTAAGATCGGATTACAATTAACGGAGTTATGGGGCAAAATGAGTATTAAGTAATATTTTTGAGAAAAATTAAATTTCGAAATTTTGAATTTGAGGCGTTGCAGCTGCGAAAATATTGAAACTACGTTGAAACGATCTCATACACATTTGTAGAGAATTTTATTGGCTTTATTTTGAACCTAATTACGTTAAGATCGGATTACAATTAACGGAGTAATGGGGCAAAATGAGTATTAAGTAATATTATTTTTGAAAAAAATTAAATTTCGAAATTTTGACTTTGAGGCGTTGCAGCTGCGAAAATATTGAAACTACGTTGAAACGATCTCAGAGACATTTGTAGAGAATTTCATTGGCTTTATTTTGAACCTAATTACGTTAAGATCGGATTACAATTAACGGAGTTATGGGGCAAAATGAGTATTAAGTAATATTTTTGAGAAAAATTAAATTTCGAAATTTTGAATTTGAGGCGTTGCAGCTGCGAAAATATTGAAACTACGTTGAAACGATCTCATACACATTTGTAGAGAATTTTATTGGCTTTATTTTGAACCTAATTACGTTAAGATCGGATTACAATTAACGGAGTTATGGGGCAAAATGAGTATTAAGTAATATTTTTGAGAAAAATTAAATTTCGAAATTTTGAATTTGAGGCGTTGCAGCTGCGAAAATATTGAAACTACGTTGAAACGATCTCATACACATTTGTAGAGAATTTTATTGGCTTTATTTTGAACCTAATTACGTTAAGATCGGATTACACTTAACGGAGTTATGGAGCAAAATGGGTATTGAGTAATATTATTTTTGAAAAAAATTAAATTTCGAAATTTTGACTTTGAGGCGTTGCAGCTGCGAAAATATTGAAACTACGTTGAAATGATCTGATAGACATTTGTAGAGAATTTCATTGGCTTTATTTTGAACCTAATTACGTTAAGATCGGATTACAATTAACGGAGTTATGGGGCAAAATGAGTATTAAGTAATATTTTTGAGAAAAATTAAATTTCGAAATTTTGACTTTGAGGCGTTGCAGCTGCGAAAATATTGAAACTACGTTGAAATGATCTGATAGACATTTGGAGAGAATTTTATTGGCTTTATTTTGAGCCTAATTACGTTAAGATCGGATTACACTTAACGGAGTTATGGAGCAAAATGGGTATTGAGTAATATTATTTTTGAAAAAAATTAAATTTCGAAATTTTGACTTTGAGGCGTTGCAGCTGCGAAAATATTGAAACTACGTTGAAATGATCTGATAGACATTTGTAGAGAATTTTATTGGCTTTATTTTGAGCCTAATTACGTTAAGATCGGATTACACTTAACGGAGTTATGGAGCAAAATGAGTATTAAGTAATATTATTTTTGAAAAAAATTAAATTTCGAAATTTTGACTTTGAGGCGTTGCAGCTGCGAAAATATTGAAACTACGTTGAAATGATCTGATAGACATTTGTAGAGAATTTTATTGGCTTTATTTTGAGCCTAATTACGTTAAGATCGGATTACACTTAACGGAGTTATGGAGCAAAATGAGTATTAAGTAATATTATTTTTGAAAAAAATTAAATTTCGAAATTTTGACTTTGAGGCGTTGCAGCTGCGAAAATATTGAAACTACGTTGAAACGATCTCAGAGACATTTGTAGAGAATTTCATTGGCTTTATTTTGAACCTAATTACGTTAAGATCGGATTACAATTAACGGAGTTATGGGGCAAAATGAGTATTAAGTAATATTTTTGAGAAAAATTAAATTTCGAAATTTTGACTTTGAGGCGTTGCAGCTGCGAAAATATTGAAACTACGTTGAAATGATCTGATAGACATTTGGAGAGAATTTTATTGGCTTTATTTTGAGCCTAATTACGTTAAGATCGGATTACACTTAACGGAGTTATGGAGCAAAATGGGTATTGAGTAATATTATTTTTGAAAAAAATTAAATTTCGAAATTTTGACTTTGAGGCGTTGCAGCTGCGAAAATATTGAAACTACGTTGAAATGATCTGATAGACATTTGTAGAGAATTTTATTGGCTTTATTTTGAGCCTAATTACGTTAAGATCGGATTACACTTAACGGAGTTATGGAGCAAAATGAGTATTAAGTAATATTATTTTTGAAAAAAATTAAATTTCGAAATTTTGACTTTGAGGCGTTGCAGCTGCGAAAATATTGAAACTACGTTGAAACGATCTCAGAGACATGTGTAGAGAATTTCATTGGCTTTATTTTGAACCTAATTACGTTAAGATCGGATTACAATTAACGGAGTTATGGGGCAAAATGAGTATTAAGTAATATTATTTTTGAAAAAAATTAAATTTCGAAATTTTGACTTTGAGGCGTTGCAGCTGCGAAAATATTGAAACTACGTTGGAACGATCTCATAGACATTTGTAGAGAATTTCATTGGCTTTATTTTGAACCTAATTATGTTAAGATCGGATTACAATTACCGGAGTTATGGGGCAAAATGAGTATTAAGTAATATTATTTTTGAAAAAAATTAAATTTCGAAATTTTGACTTTGAGGCGTTGCAGCTGCGAAAATATTGAAACTACGTTGAAACGATCTTATAGACATTTGTAGAGAATTTCATTGGTTTTATTTTGAACCTAATTACGTTAAGATCGGATTACAATTAACGGAGTTATGGGGCAAAATGAGTATTAAGTAATATTATTTTTGAGAAAAATTAAATTTCGAAATTTTGACTTTGAGGCGTTGCAGCTGCGAAAATATTGAAGCTACGTTGAAACGATCTCAATGATATTTGTAGAGAATTTCATTGGCTTTATTTTGAACCTAATTACGTTAAGATCGGATTACAATTAACGGAGTTATGGGGCAAAATGAGTATTAAGTAATATTATTTTTGAAAAAAATTAAATTTCGAAATTTTGACTTTGAGGCGTTGCAGCTGCGAAAATATTGAAACTACGTTGGAACGATCTCATAGACATTTGTAGAGAATTTCATTGGCTTTATTTTGAACCTAATTATGTTAAGATCGGATTACAATTAACGGAGTAATGGGGCAAAATGAGTATTAAGTAATATTATTTTTGAGAAAAATTAAATTTCGAATTTTTGACTTTGAGGCGTTGCAGCTGCGAAAATATTGAAACTACGTTGAAACGATCTCATACACATTTGTAGAGAATTTTATTGGCTTTATTTTGAACCTAATTACGTTAAGATCGGATTACAATTAACGGAGTTATGGGGCAAAATGAGTATTAAGTAATATTATTTTTGAAAAAAATTAAATTTCGAAATTTTGACTTTGAGGCGTTGCAGCTGCGAAAATATTGAAACTACGTTGGAACGATCTCATAGACATTTGTAGAGAATTTCATTGGCTTTATTTTGAACCTAATTATGTTAAGATCGGATTACAATTAACGGAGTAATGGGGCAAAATGAGTATTAAGTAATATTATTTTTGAGAAAAATTAAATTTCGAAATTTTGACTTTGAGGCGTTGCAGCTGCGAAAATATTGAAACTACGTTGGAACGATCTCATAGACATTTGTAGAGAATTTCATTGGCTTTATTTTGAACCTAATTATGTTAAGATCGGATTACAATTAACGGAGTAATGGGGCAAAATGAGTATTAAGTAATATTATTTTTGAGAAAAATTAAATTTCGAAATTTTGACTTTGAGGCGTTGCAGCTGCGAAAATATTGAAGCTACGTTGAAACGATCTCAATGATATTTGTAGAGAATTTCATTAGCTTTATTTTGAACCTAATTACGTTAAGATCGGATTACAATTAACGGAGTTATGGGACAAAATGAGTATTAAGTAATATTATTTTTGAGAAAAATTAAATTTCGAAATTTTGACTTTGAGGCGTTGCAGCTGCGAAAATATTGAAGCTACGTTGAAACGATCTCAATGATATTTGTAGAGAATTTCATTGGCTTTATTTTGAACCTAATTACGTTAAGATCGGATTACAATTAACGGAGTTATGGGGCAAAATGAGTATTAAGTAATATTATTTTTGAGAAAAATTAAATTTCGAAATTTTGACTTTGAGGCGTTGCAGCTGCGAAAATATTGAAACTACGTTGAAACGATCTCGAAGACATTTGTAGAGAATTTCATTGGCTTTATTTTGAACCTACTTGCGTTGAAATCGAATTACAATTCATAGAGTTATAGGGTAAAATGTGGGTCAATGTTATTTTTGAAAAAAATGGTCATAATACCACAAAAAAGCCAATATCGACAAAAAAAAAATCGATATCGACAAAAAAATCGATATCAACAATGAATTTATGAGGCAGAATGTATTTTATGTAATTTAAATTTCTTTTTTCTAAAAGATTGACATATTCACAAAAAATCGATATTGACAAAAAAAATGTCAATGCAAGCTCAACTTTTGAAAGTTCTTTTTTTTTTATTGATTATTGACAGTTTAATTATTTAGTGAAATTTTTGACAGTTTTTCTTATTTATTAACATTTCTAACAGTTTTTTTTTTATATATTAACATTTTGGACAGTTTTTGTTAATCGGCATTTTTGACAGTTTTTTTTTTATTTATTAACATTTTTGACACTTTTTTTTTTATTTTATTTATTGACATTTCTGACAAAATTTTATTTACTGCAGTTTTGATAGTTTTTTTTTTTAAATTTTGTCGTTTTTGACAGTTTTTTCTTCATTGACATTTCTGACCAAATTTTATATATTCATACTTTTGACAGTTTTTTTTTTTTTGTTTAGCGATATTTTTAACAATTTCGTTTGTTTATTGACATTTTTGACGTTTTTTTTGTTTACTGACATTTTTAACATTTTTTTTTATTTATAAATATTTTTAATAGTTTATTTTATTTATTGACATTTTTACAGATTTATTATTATTTTTGAAATTTTTTTATATGATAACTCCATTAATAATAACTCAATTGCTTTGAGTATTTTTTACATATGCCTCCCAGATAATCATATATAAATTGCCACTGGCCACAATAATAAGGTAAAATTTAATTTAAATATAATATAATGCATATAGTTAATGATAATAATATGCTCATGTAGGTATAGGTATCTACACTACCTACTTATAGTTATTTATAAAATTAATATTACACTGATGTAAATTTTATTTTGTTACAAAAATCATGTAAATTTTACATAAATATTAAGTACATTTATTAAAAATATTATTATTTACATAAGATTTACTTTAACATGAGATGAAAAATCTATGTTATAAGTAGGTATAATAATATGGACAATAATAGATACATAATTATTTCTCACAAAAATGTTATGTAAATGTGACTTTAATTTACATAGTTTCATTTATACCTATTCCCGGGTTTTACATAACAATTACATATAGAAATGTGACACTATAGCAAAAATATTTTTTTTTTTTTTTTGTTTTACTTTATAAACATTCAATAGAATTTACAAAGTTAGAGTCTATAAAGCATAGAAAATAACCAATTTTATATAAAAACAACTCTATACTTTTAAACTCGTTGATTTACCCGCCCATTACCCGCTCAATAATGTTTTATTATAATACTCGAAAAATCGCAATTATATATAAGTTTTTGGTAGTATAGTAATTTATTTACATAAAAAATAAATGAATATACTTTTTAATATGTAAAATACTATATATATAAGACATAATAATGTAAAGTATAAAATTTTGAAAATTTTGTTTACCCGCGCTTCAATGGGCGGGAGCTACTAATACCAAAAAATCACTTATATACATAAGTCTTCGGTAGTATAGTGGTCAGTATCCCCGCCTGTCACGCGGGAGACCCGGGTTCGATTCCCGGCCGGAGAGAATCTTTTTTTTATTATTTTTATTATTTATTTTTAATTAACAATAACTATTATTACAATAACATCGATTAAAATAACTTTTTGGTGTAATTTCAACGTAAAAGTGACTTTATTGTGGCCAAAAAGTAACTCTTTGTTATTCAAGCCAGTAGGGATGGGCAAAAGAATCGATTATTAATAAAAAAAAGTCGATTGATCGATTACAATATCGATAATCGATTAATGGAAAAAGTAGTTTTTTGGTTTTTTGAAAAAAAAAAAAAAAAAAACGATAATTTCTGATTTTTTGCAATTTTCACAAAAAAATAAATAAAATCGCATAGAATCGATAGTAAATATAACATTATCGATACCATTTTTAGTTATGGGCTCAACTATCGACATTAATTGATTTTTTTCTCAATTTTCTTATTTTTTCGTACTTTTTATAATTTTTGATTTTTCACAATTTTTGCAAAAAAATAAATAAAATCGCCTAGAATCGATATTAAATTTATTTACAGAATATTATCGATATCATTTTTAGAGATGGGCTCAAGTATCGACATTAATCGATTTTTTTTTTAAATTTTCTTATTTTTTGTAATTTATTTTTATTTTTTTCGAAAATTTTGATTTTTCGCAATTTACGCAAAAAAATAAATAAATAGATAAAATCGCCTAGAATCGATATTAAATTTATTTATTTTACATTATCGATATCATTTTTAGAGATGTGTTCAACTATCGACATTAATCGATTTTTTCTCAATTTTCTTATTTTTTTGTAATTTTCGTATTTCTTTGTATGTAATTGAATTTTTTTTTTTGGAAATTTTGATTTTTCGAAATTTTATTTCAAATTTTTTGAATTTTTTTTTTCTCTGAAAATTTTTTTGTTTTAATGTTTTTCCAAAAATATATTTTTTGAAAATTTTTGTAAAAAATTTTTATGAAAATTTTTGTAAAAAAATTTTTATGAAAATTTTTGTAAAAAAATTTTTTTTAAATTTTTTTTTCTGAAAATTTTTTTTTCTGAAAATTTTTTTTATGAATTTTTTATTCGATTTTTTTTTTTAATTTTTCAAAAATTTTTCGTTTAGAACATTTTTTCAGATATTTTTTTTTTGAAATTTTTTTTTTCTCTTGGATTTTTTGAATTTTTTTTTTAAATTTTTGTTTTTATATTTTTTCTGAAATTTTTTTTTAATTTTTTTTGGAAGTTAATTTTGTTAAAAAAAATTAATTTTCAATTTTTTTTTCTTTTAAAATTTAAATTTGATTTTTTTTTTTTTTTTATTTCTCTTCTGAATTTTTTTTTTATTAGTTTTTTCAGAAACATTTTTTCTGAATTTTTTTTATTTTTACTTTTTCTCTGCAAATTTCTTGTTTTGAATTTTTTTTGTTAATAATGTTTTTTTTAAATTTTTCTCAATTTTTTTTTTTAAATCTTTTTCTGAATTTTTTTTATTTTTTTTTTTGGAATTTTTCGAAATTTTTTCCAGAAACATTTTTTTTTCAAAATTATTCGTTTTGTTTGAAAATTTTTTTCTGAAATTTTATTTTTTTAATTTTTTTTTTTTTAATTTTCTTGTTTAAAATATTTGAAATTTCTACGAAATTGAAAGAATAAAAAAAAAAAATTTTAAATATTTACATTTAAAAAAAAAATCAGAAAAAATGCTTCTGAAAAAAATTAAAAAAAAAAAAAATCCAAAAAAAATTTCAAAAAAAAAATTTGTAAAAAATTAAAAAAAAAAAATTCCTAAAAAAAATTTTCAGAAAAAAAAATTTTCAGAAAAAAAAATTTAAAAAAAAATTTTTTACAAAAATTTTCAAAAAATATATGTATTTTCAAAAAAAAAAATTTCAAAAAAGTTCAAGATGGAAAATTTTCCAAAAATAAATTTTTGGAAAAACATTAAAACAAAAAAATTTTCAGAGAAAAAAAAAATTCAAAAAATTTGTGATAAAAAAAAATTACATACAAAGAAATACAAAAATTACAAAAAAATAAGAAAATTAAGAAAAAATCGATAAATGTCCATAGTTTTTTGGTTTTTTGAAAAAAAAATCAATTTTTCGATAATTTTTGATTTTTTGCAATTTTCACAAAAAAATAAATAAAATCGCATAGAATCGATAGTAAATATAAAATTATCGATACTATTTTTAGTTATGGGCTCAACTATCGACATTAATTGATTTTTTTCTCAATTTTCTTATTTTTTCGTATTTTTTGTAATTTAATTTTTTTTTTTTTTTGGAAATTTTGATTTTTCGCAATTTTCGCAAAAAAATAAATAAAATCGCCTAGAATCGATATTAAATTTATTTATTTTACATTATCGATATCATTTTTAGAGATGTGTTCAACTATCGACATTAATCGATTTTTTCTCAATTTTCTTATTTTTTTGTAATTTTCGTATTTCTTTGTATGTAATTGAATTTTTTTTTTTTGGAAATTTTGATTTTTCGAAATTTTATTTCAAATTTTTTGAATTTTTTTTTTTCTCTGAAAATTTTTTTGTTTTAATGTTTTTCCAAAAATTTTTTTTTTTTTTGAAAATATATTTTTTGAAAATTTTTGTAAAAAATTTTTTTTCAAATTTTTTTTTCTGAAATTTTTTTTTTCTGAAAATTTTTTTTATGAATTTTTTATTCGAATTTTTTTTTTTAATTTTTCAAAAATTTTTCGTTTGGAACATTTTTTCAGATATTTTTTTTTTGAAATTTTTTTTTTTTCTCTTGAATTTTTTGAATTTTTTTTTGAAATTTTTGTTTTTATATTTTTTCTGAAATTTTTTTTTAATTTTTTTTGGAAGTTAATTTTGTTAAAAAAAATTAATTTTGAATTTTTTTTACTTTTAAAATTTAAATTTATTAGTTTTTTCAGAAACATTTTTTCTGAATTTTTTTTATTTTTATTTTTTCTCTACAAATTTCTTGTTTTCAATTTTTTTTGTTAATGTTTTTTTTTAATTTTTTTCAATTATTTTTTTTAAATATTTTTTCTGAATTTTTTTAATTTTTTTTTTTTGAATTTTTCGAAATTTTTTCCAGAAACATTTTTTTTTGAAAATTATTCGTTTTGTTTGAAAATTTTTTTCTGAAATTTTATTTTTTCAATTTTGTTTTTTAAATTTTCTAGTTTAAAATATTTGAAATTTCTACGAAATTGAAAGAATAAAAAAAATAAAATTTAAAATATTTACATTTAAAAAAAAAATCTAAAAAAAAAAAATCAGAAAAAATGTTTCTGAAAAAAATTTCAAAAAAAAAAAATCCAAAAAAAATTAAAAAAAAAAAATTTGTAAAAAATTAAAAAAAAAAAATTCATAAAAAAAATTTCCAGAAAAAAAATTGAAAAAAAAATTTTCGACAAAAAAATAAATTTTCAAAAAAAAATTGAAACAAAAAAATTTTCAGGGAAAAAAAAAATTCAAAAAATTTATGATAAAAAAAAATTCAAAAAAAAAAATTAATTACATACAAAGAAATACGAAAATTAAGAAAAAATCGATTAATGTCGATAGTTGAACACATCTCTAAAAATGATATCGATAATGTTATGTAAAATAAATTTAATATCGATTCTATGCGATTTAATTTATTTTTTTGAAAATTTTGATTTTTTGCAATTTTCGCAAAAAAATAAATAAATAGATAAAATCGCCTAGAATCGATATTAAATTTATTTATTTTACATTATCGATATCATTTTTAGAGATGGGCTCAAGTATCGACATTCATTAATTTTTTTCTCAATTTTCTTATTTTTTTGTAATTTTTGTATTTTCTTAGTAATTTAATTTTTTTTTTTTGGAAATTTTGATTTTTCGAAATTTTATTTCAAATTTTTTGAATTTTTTTTTTCTCTGAAAATTTTTTTGTTTTAATGTTTTTCCAAAAATTTATTTTAGGAAAATTTTCCATCTCGAACTTTTTTGAAAATTTTTTTTTTGAAAATATATTTTTTGAAAATTTTTGTTAAAAAATTTTTTTTTTATTTTTTTTTTCTGAAAATTTTTTTTTCTGAAAATTTTTTTTATGAATTTTTTATTCGAATTTTTTTTTTTAATTTTTCAAAAATTTTTCGTTTAGAACATTTTTTCAGATATTTTTTTTTTGAAATTTTTTTTTTTTCTCTTGAATTTTTTGAATTTTTTTTTTAAATTTTTGTTTTTATATCTTTTCTGAAATTTTTTTTTAATTTTTTTTGGAAGTTAATTTTGTTAAAAAAAATTTATTTTGAATTTTTTTTACTTTTAAAATTTAAATTTGATTTTTTTTTTTTTTTAATTTTTTCAGAAACATTTTTTCTGAATTTTTTTTATTTTTATTTTTTCTCTGCAAATTTCTTGTTTTGAATTTTTTTATTTTTTTCAATTTTTTTTTTAAATTTTTTTTCTGAATTTTTTTTATTTTTTTTTTTGAATTTTTCGAAATTTTTTCCAGAAACATTTTTTTTTGAAAATTATTCGTTTTGTTTGAAAATTTTTTTCTGAAAATTTATTTTTTTAAATTTTCTTGTTTAAAATATTTGAAATTTCTACGAAATTGAAAGAATAAAAAAAAAAAAAATTTAAAATACATATTTACATTTAAAAAAAAAATCAAAATCAAAAAAAAAAAATCTGAAAAAATGTTTCTGAAAAAAATTTCAAAAAAAAAAAATCCAAAAAAAATTTCAAAAAAAAAATTTGTAAAAAATTAAGAAAAAAAAATTCATAAAAAAAATTTTCAGAAAAATAAATTTTCAAAAGAAAATTGAAACAAAAAAATTTTCAGAGAAAAAAAAAAAATTCAAAAAAAAAATTTAATTACATACAAAGAAATACGAAAGTTACAAAAAAATAAGAAAATTAAGAAAAAATCGATAAATGTCGATAGTTGAACACATCTCTAAAAATGATATCGATAATGTTATGTAAAATAAATTTAATATCGATTCTAAGCGATTTAATTTATTTTTTTGAAAATTTTGATTTTTTGCAATTTTCGCAAAAAAATAAATAAATAGATAAAATCGCCTAGAATCGATATTAAATTTATTTATTTTACATTATCGATATCATTTTTAGAGATGGGCTCAAGTATCGACATTCATTAATTTTTTCTCAATTTTCTTATTTTTTTGTAATTTTTGTATTTTCTTAGTAATTTAATTTATTTTTTTGGAAATTTTGATTTTTTGCAATTTTCGCAAAAAAAATAAATAAAATCGCATAGAATCAATATTAAATTTTTTTTACATTATCGATACCATTTTTAGAAATGGGCTCAACTATCGACATTTATCGGTTTTTTTTCAATTCTCTTATTTTTTTGTATTTTTTCTAATTTTAATATTTCTTTATAATTTATACATATTTTTTTTTTAATTTTAACTTTTCGCAAATTTCGCAAAAAAATAAATAAAATCGTCTATAATCGATATTAAATTTATTTTACACGACATTATCAATTAGAGATGGGCTCAACTATCGCCATAAATCGATTTTTTTTTAAATTTTCTTATTTTTTCGTATTTTTTGTAATTTTTTTTTTTTTTTGGAAATTTTGATTTTTCGCAATTTTCGCAAAAAAATAAATAAAATCGTCTACAATTGATATTAAATTTATTTTACATGACGATAACGATATCATTTTTAGAGATGGGCTCAACTATCGACATCAATCGATTTTTTCTCAATTTTCTTATTTTTTTGTATTTTTTTTGTTAATTTGACATTTTCGCAATTGACGATACAGGAGTTAGGATTTTTCTTTTACAAAAATTCCAATTTAAATGGACATTAAAAGATATTCAATTGTCAAAATAATGACATATGACAAGTGTCAATTTTTTTTCACAATCTCAAACTGTCATTAAATTTTGACAGCTGATACAGATTATGTCAATTTTTTTTTTGTCGATATCGATTTTTTTTTTTTATAATTATCTTTTTTGTCGATATTGAACTATTTTGTCGATATCGATTTTCATTTTCGTTTTTGTCGTCATCCATTATTTGTCAATATCGATACGTTGATAATTTTTGTCGATATACATTTTTGGGAAAAATTCGTTTATTTTTTTAAATAAATGACAAAAGAATTTGCAGAAAAAAAAATAGGTGATATCAATTTATTATATCGATATTCGATTTTTTGTCGATATCGATTATTTTTATCGATATCATTGTCAATTTTTTGGCAATATTCATTATTTTGACGATATCAATTTTTCAAGTCGATGTCGATATCAATATTTTGGTCGATATCGTTTTCGTTGTTGGTATCGATTTTTGGTTAGCACATATCTCTCCTTTATCGATTGACCAGAAAGAAAATCCCACTTTTTGATGACTTCTCGACTAATTGGCATTTTAATGGAAAATGTCAAAATTTAATTATTTCAAATTTTCTATCGATATCGATTTTTTTTGTCCATAATCAATTATGATCTTTTTGGTCGATATTGAACTATTTTGTCGATATCGATATTTTTTTGTACTTCTTGTCGTCATCCATTATCTGTCAATATCAATACCGTTGACAGTTTTTGTCGATATCGATTTTGTCAATATCGATTTTTAAGTCAACATACGATTTTTTTGTACACATCGATTTTTTTTTTGTCGATATCAATTTTTTTTTTCAATATCGATTTTTTTTGTCAACATCGATTTTTTTGTCAATATCAATTTTTTTTGTCGATATTAATACAGATTTTTGGTAAAAATTATATATTGTCACAATAGAATTTATTAGTTTTCGAATAATTGGCATTTATGTCAACATTTGATTTTTTTAAAAATTTTATGTCGATATTATTATTTTTTGTCGATATAAATTTATTTTGTCGATGTCGATTTTCGGAAAAAAATTGTTTAAAAAGTGTCTGCAAAAAAATAAACAAAAAAAAAATTTTCATATCGATGTCGATTTTTTTAACGCAATATCGATTAATTATCGATATCATCAAACTTCTTTTTATCCATGTCAATTTTTTTTGTCTATCAATTGATAGACAAAATTTTTAGTCGATACCGATCTATTTTGTCAATATCGATTTTTTTGTATATATCGATTTTTTTCCGAAATCAGTTTTTTTGTCATTTTAAATCGATTTTTGAAATAAATTTGTTCAAAAAGTGTCTGCAGAAAAAAAAAATATCGTCGATATCGATGTCGATTTTTTTTAGTCAATAGTCGAATAATTATCGATATCGTCTAACTTCTTTTTTGTCAGTGTCAATTTTTTTGTCTATATCAATTTTTAGTCGATACTGTCGATATCGATTTTTTTCTCGACATTTTCACGGATTAGTTTTCGAACAATTGTCATTTGTCAAAATTTGTTTTTTTTAAATTATTTTGTCGATATCGTTATTTCGTTGATATCGATATAATTTTTTTCATCGTTACTGATTTATTTCGCCGATATATATATGTCGATATCGATTTTTGGAGAAAATTCGTTATTTTTTAAAAATAATGAAAAAAAAAAACGAAAAAAATCAAATTACTTCGATATCGATTTATTTGTCGATATTCGTTTTTTTTGTCAATATCCATTTTTTTCGCCGATATCAATTTTTTTTGTTGAAATGTATCAATTTTCCGTTAATATCGATTCTTTTGTCGATACCGATTTTTGGTGAAAACTGATTACCTCTCTTTCCTTCATCGATCGAACAAAATCCCTTGGCATTTTTATGAAAATATGTCAAAATTCATTTTTTTGGTCGATATCGATTTTTTTGGTTGCAAATGATTTTTTTTGTCGATATTGAACTATTTCTTAAAAAAAAAAAAAAAACGTCTACAATCGATATTAAATTTATTTTACACGACATTATCGATATAATTTTTAGAGATGGGCTCAACTATCGACATAAATCGATTCTATAAGTGAATTTATTAATTTTTTTACGAAAAATCAAAATTTCCAAAAAAAAAATTAAATTTCTAAGAAAATACGAGTATTACAAAAAATACAAAAAAATATGAAAATTGGGAAAAAAATTGATCAATGTCGATAGTTGAGCCCATCTCTAAAAATGATATCGATAATCTAATGGAAAAAGTCGCTTTTTTAATTTTTAAAAAAAAAAAACTCTTTTTAATACATATCCAGTAGATATGGGCAAAATAATCGATTATTAACATCGATACTTTTTGTTTGTTTTTCAGGTAATTGGAAAACCAACACCGGGTCAGCGATGCTGGAACAAATATCGATGCCGGAACGCTACAAAACGTGGCTGGACGAAATGTCGGATTTGTTCGGAGGTTTGGACATTTGCGCATTGGAAGTCGTAGTAGGAAAAGACGGAAAAGAATACATAATCGAGGTAAAACATATCGATATTTCTATTTTCGATACGATATTTTTAAAATATCGATACGTTTCAAGCGGTATCGATATTATAAATCAATATTTCAATACTGATTTATAAAAATCTATCGATTTCGATTTCAGTTCTAAAAATCGATATCGATGGAAAAAAATATCGATAAAAAGTTATCGATAAAATATCGATAAGAAAATTGAATCGATATCGACAGAAAAAAATACAAAAAAATTGACGTCAATAGAAAATATCGATATTGAAAAAAAATCGATATCGACAAAAAATATCAATATTGATAACAATAATTGGAATCGATAAAATTTTTCAAAAATTGCAAAAAATAAAATATTTTAGCTCTAAAAGTCAATATTGAATGAAATTAAAAAAAAAGGAAAATATCGATATCGAAAAAAAATCGATATCGACAAAAAATATCAATATCGATAACAATAAAAAATAGATATTGATTAAAAATAGACATCGATAAAAAACCTCGACAAAAAAAATATCGATAAAAAAAATTGGAATCGATAAAATTTTTCGAAAATTGCAAAAAATAAAATATCTTAGCTCTAAATATCAATATTAAATGAAATTAAAAAAAAAGGAAAATATCGATATTGACAAAAAATATCAATATCGATAACAATGATAAATAGATATTGAATAAAAATAAATATCGATAAAAAAACATCGACAAAAAAACAGTATCGATAAAAAAAATTGGAATCGATAAAATTTTTGAAAAATTGCAAAAAATAAAATATTTTGGCTCTAAAAATCAATATTGAATAAAATTGAAAAAAAAGGAAAATATCGATATCGAAAAAAAAATCGATATCGACAAAAAATATCAATATCGATATGTAACAATAATTGGAATCGATAAAATTTTTCAAAAATTGCAAAATATAAAATATTTTACTTCTAAAAATCAATATTGAATAAAATTTAAAAAAAAAGCAAAATATCGATATCGAAAAAAAATCGATATCGACAAAAAATATCAATATCGATAACGCTCTAAAAATCAATATTGAATAAAATTTAAAAAAAAAGGAAAATATCGATATCGGAAAAAAATCGATATCGACAAAAAATATCAATATCGATAAAAAAAAATGTATAGATGTTAATATCGTTTATCGAAAGTCGATCTTAATATAGATTTTTGAAAACCGATTTTTTTTGATAGATAAGGGCCTATTTCTAAAAATCGATATTATTGTTGAGCTCATCTATGATATGTATCGAAAAATAGAATCGCTTTTTTGATAATTCGAAATCGAATTTCGACTCGACTCGGGTGTTTTTAAATCAGTATCGATACAGTATCGATATATCAAATCGATACTCTACATAATATGAATTATTTCAGATAAACGACAGCGCTCTAACTTTACTGGGCGACAGTCAAGAAGAAGATCGCCGTCACATCGCTGATTTAGTAGCGTCGAGAATGTCGGCGGTTTGTAGGCCTAGATCGCCGCCCCCTGGCGAAGAACCGCCGCCAGTGCCGCCTCCGGTGGGTCCCAGAGGCATTTTGAGCAGTATCAGTAGTTTGACGCACGGCGATGTGCCGCCCCCGACCGCCGCCACTGAGCATCCCACTTTGGGAAGCGTCGGACGACGGGATAGTCAAGGTAAAGTATTTTATTTTCTCTAAAAGTCGATATCGATAAAAAGTGTGACGTCATCACTAATAATCTGAAGTTTGCTTAAATACATTTGATCGTAATTTTGAAAGGTGACGTCATCACTCATATAACCTGAAATTTATTTTAAAAAACTTCAAAAAATGTAACGTCATCACTTTGAAATTTGTTTAGATACATTTGACCGTAACCTTGAAGATGACGTCATCACTCATATACCTTGAAATTTGCTTAAAATTAATTCAAAAAATGTGATGTCATCACTGATATACTCTGAAGTTTGTTTTAAAACATTTGACTGTAACCTTGAAAGTGACGTCATCCCTTATATAACCTAAAATTTGTTCGAAATTAGTCTTTAAGAGTGTGACGTCATCACTGATATAGTCTGGAGTTTGTTTAGATACATTTGACCGTAACCTTGAAAAGTAGCCATATGTGACGTCATCACTGATAGTCTAAAGGTTACATTTCACCGTGATTTTGAAGAGTAACGTCATGACTCATAATTTGAAATTTATTTTAAAGTAACTTCAAAAAATGTGACGTCATCAATGATATAGTCTGAAATTTGTTTGAAAATACCTTCAAAAAATGTGACGTCATCACTGATGGTCTGGAGTTTGTTTAAATATATTTGACCGAAATCTTGAAACGGGATGTCATCACTCATATAACCTAAAATTTGTTTAGGAATAACCTCAAAAAATGTGACGTCATCATTGATAGTGTAAAGTTTATTTAGATACAGTTGACATTAACCTTAAAAATGACGTCATCACTGATAATTTAAAGTTTGTTTAGATACATTTGACTGTAACCATGAAGGGTGACGTCATCACCCATATAACGTGAAATTTGTTTAAAAATAACCTCAAGGAATTTTTTTTTTTTTTTAATAGATAAAGTAAAATATGAATATACGTCAATATCGATATCGATATTAATAAAAAAATAAATGTTAAAAAATTCAATTTCCCCCAAAAATCGATATTGACAAAAAAAAAAATTCAACATTCAATTTTTGTCGATATCGGTGTTTTAGTCGATATCGATTTTTGAGTAAAATCGATTATTTTAGTTAGTTTTACACTATTATGAAAATACATCTATCAAAATTAAATTTTAAAGAAAATATTGTTCGACCTTTATTTTTTGTCAATATCGTTTGTGTATCGATATCGATTTTTTTTTGTTGATTTCAATTTTCTTCTCGATATCTATTTATTTCGTCGATATCGATCTTTATCAATACATATTCATTTTTTGTAAATATCGATTTTTGGGGAAAATTGAATTTTCTAACGACATTAATTTTTCCATCAATATCGATTATTTATCGATATTCTTCATGCTTTTGCCGATATCAATTTTTTTGTCGATACCGATTAATTTTATCGATATCGATTTCTCGTCCTATCGATTTTTTATCAATATTTATTTTTTGTCAATATCGTTTGTGTATCGATATCGCTGATGCTTTTTTTTCGATATTATTATTTTTTGGATGTCGATTTTTTTTTTGTTGATATCAATTTTCTTGTCGATATCTATTCATTTCGTCGATATCGATCTTGATCAATACATATTAATTTTTTTGTAATTATCGATTTTTGAGGAAAATTGAATTTTCTAACGACATTAATTTTTCCATCAATATCGATTATTTATCGATATTCTTCATGCTTTTTCCGATATCAATTTTTTTGTCGATACCGATTCATTTTATCGATATCGATTTCTTGTCCTATCGATTTTTTATCAATATTTATTTTTTGTCAATATCGTTTGTGTATCGATATCGCTGATGCTTTTTTTTCGATATTATTATTTTTTGGATGTCGATTTTTTTTTTGTTGATATCAATTTTCTTGTCGATATCTATTCATTTCGTCGATATCGATCTTTATCAATACATATTCATTTTTTTGTAAATATCGATTTTTTGGGAAAATTGAATTTTCTAACAACATTAATTTTTCCATCAATATCAATTCCATCAATTATTTATCGATATCGATTTTTTTGTCGATATCGATTTTTTTTGTCGATATCGATTTTTGAAAAAAATTGATTAGCACATCTGTGATTAACACAGTGACGTGCAGTCATCTCTTGTCTATTAATTAATGGAAAAAAAAATCGATAAATTGATTAGTTTACTCAAAAATAATTGGCATTTTTATGAAAATATGTCAAAATTTTATTTTATTTTCAATTTTATGCCGACATTCATTTTTTGATATCGATTATTTATCGATACCGCTTATACTTTTTGTTGAAATTGTTTTTCGATTATTTTTTTTGTCGATATCGATTTCTTGTCATTGTCGATTTTTTATTAATATTCATTCTTTTGTCAATATTGATTTCTGAAATTTGAATTTTTTAACGACAATAATTTTTTTATCAATATCGATATTGTTAATGCTTTTTGTCGATGTCGACTTTTTCATCGATATCAATTTCTTTATCGATACAAATTCCAACTTTTTTGATTAGTTTGGCATTTTTATAAAGAAGTTATGTCGAAGTTTGATTTTTTTTACAAATTTCCAATCGACAATAATTTTTTGTCAATATCGATTTTTTTTTTGTCGATACCAATTTATTTTGTCAATATTGTATTCTTGTCATATCGATTTTTTATCGCTATTGATACCTTTACCGACTCTTATTCTTTTGTCAATATCGATTTTTTTTTATCGATATCGATTGACAAAAAAAAAATCCAACTTTTTCGATTAATTTGACATTTTTATGAAAATATGTCAAAATTATTTTTAATAATATTCATTTTTTGTCAATACGTATCGATTATTTATCGATATCGCTAATGCTCTTTTGTTGCTATTGTTTTTTATTAATATCGATCTATTTTGTTAATATCGATTGTATTTTGTTAATATCGATTTTTTATTAATATTCATTTATTTTGTCAATATCGATTTTTGAAAAAAAATTGATTTTTTTATCAATATCGACTATTTATCCATATTTTTGATGTTTTTGTCGAAATTTATATTTTGTCGATTTGTTTGTCGATACCAATCTATTTTGTCGATATCGATTTCTTATCATCGATTTTTTATCAAAATTCATTCTTTTTTTTGTCGATATCGATTTCCAGGGAAAATTGGTGACGTGCACTCATTTTTCAAATTTATCGATTTAAAAAAAATCCAACCTTTTCGATTAATTCTAATTGAAAAAACCTTTTCTTGTTAATCGATATCGACAAAAAAATCGATATTGACAAAAAAATCGATACCGACTAAGAAAAAACGATATTGACAAAAAAAAAACGATATCGACAAAAAAAATCGAGATCGACAAAAAAAATCGATATCGACAGAAAAAATCGATATCGACAAAATAAATTAGTATTGACAAAAAATTAATATCGACATCGACAAAAAGCATTAGCGATATTGATAAATGATCGATATTAATGAAAACAATAATGTAAAAAAATTCAAATTTTCCCCAAAATCGATATTGATCAAAGCATGAATATTAATAAAAAATCGACATTGACAAGAAATCGATATTGACAAAATAAATCGGTATCGAGAAAAAAAAAACAACACAATAAAAAACACTATCGACAAAGAGCATCAGCGATATCGATAAATAATCGATATTGACAAAATTAAATGTTGATAAGAAATTTAAAAAAAGAATCAAGTTTTGACATATTTTCATGAAAATGCCAAATGAATTGATATCGACAAAAAAATCGATATCGGCAAAAGAGTAAAATTGATAAAAAAAATTTTTGCTGAAAAAAAATCGACAATAACAAAAAATTAATACGTATCGACAAAAACATTCATATCGACAAAAAAAATCGACATGTTGATAAATTCAAAAAAAAAAAACAATATATGTATCGATAAAGGAGTGCACCTCACTATGTTAATCAATTTTCTCTAAAAATCGATAACGACAAAAAAATCGATATTGACAAAAAAATTAATGTTGACGAAAAAATCGACACAAACAAAAAAATCGATGTCGATAAAATAAATTGATATCGATAAAAAAATTAATATCGATAAAAAAATTCATATCGACTAAAAATTAAAAAAAAAAACAAATAAATTTTTATGATTTTTTTTTTTTTTTTTTTGTTCAATTTTTTGAATTTTTTTGTATTTTTGAATTTTTTTTAAATTTTTTCGGGTTAATTGTTTTTGAATTTTTTTCATATTTTTGGATTTGTCCAGTTTTTTTGAAATTTTCAATTTTTTTTAATTTTTTGTCTTGGATTTTTTCAAGTTTTTTTGAATTTTTTGATATTTATGAATTTTTTTGGACTTGTTCAGTTTTCTGTTTTTTTGGAATTTTTCAAGTTTTGAATTTTTTTAAATTTTCGAGTTGATTAAGTTTTTTTGTTTTTTGTTTTTTATACATATTTTCGAGCTTATCGAGTTCTTTTGGGTTTTTTCAAATTTTTGAATATTTTTGGATTTTTGTCTAATTTTTTAAATTTTGTTGTGTATTTTTGAATTTTTCAAGTCATAATTTTTTTTTTTTTTTTTTTTTTCGATTTTATTAAGTTTTTTTTGGGTTTTTTCAAATTTTTGAATTTGTTAATTTATGATTTTTTTTGGATTTGTTTAGTCTTTCGAATTTTTTGAATATTTTAAGTTTTGAATTTTTTTTTAATTTATTTTTTTGAATTTTTTCTATTTATTGACTTTTAAATATATCTAGTTTTTTGAATTTTTGAATTCTTTTAATTTTACGATATTTTTGAATTTTTTTAGATTTTTTAATTTTTTTAATACAGATTGTTGTATTTTTGAATTTTTCAACACTTGATTTTTTTTAAATATTTTCGAGTTTATCAAGTTTTTTTGGGTTTTTACAAATTTTTGAATTTTTCGATATACAATTTATGATTTTTTTTGGATTTACCTAGTTTTTTGAATTTCATTGTATTTTTGAATTTTTCAAGTCTTGAATTTTTTTTATATGAATTTTTGATTTTAGGATTTTTTTTTGAATTGTTCCAATTTTTTGAGTTTTTGTAATTTTATGATATTTTTGATTTTTTTTGGATTTGTCCAATTTTTTGAATTTTGTTGTATTTTTGATTTTGTTTCAATTTTTCAAGTTATTTTAATTTTTTTTTTATATTTTCGAATTTGGGTTTTTTTGAATTTTTTTTTATATTTTTAAATTTTTTGGGATTTGTCGAGTTTTCTGAATTTTTGAATTCTTCTTATTTTTTGATATTTTTGGATTTCTCCAATTTTTTGAATTTTGTTTTATTTTTTTGAATTTTTCAAATCTTGAATTTTTTTATATGAATTTTTGATTTTGGGATTTTTTTTTTGAATTTTTGTTTTTTTTTAATTTAATGATATGTACTATATGTATTAGGTACATATCAAAAAATTCGAAAATATGAAAAAAACTTGAAAAATTTTAAAATTTAAAAAAAAAATAGACTAGAAACAAAATTCAAAAATACAAAAAAGTTCAAAAAACTAGAAAAATTCAAAAAAAAAAATCAAAATTATGGAAAAAATTGAAAAAAAATCAAATTCGAAAATATAAAATAATTTCAAGACTTGAATAATTCGAAAAAATTCAAAAATGCAAAAAAATTATAATATCAAAAAATTTAAAAATATTGAAAAAACTTGAAAAACTCGTAAATATAAAAAATATAAAAAAAAATAAAAAAAAAATAATAATTTCGAAAATATAAAAAAATCGGAACTTGAAAAATTCGAAAAAATCCAAAAAAAATCAAAAAACTGGACGACAAATCTAAAAAAAATCCAAAATATCAAAAATCCGAATAACACTTAATATGTAAATTTTAAACTCAAAAATATTTTTAAAAAATTTTTAAAAACTTCAAAAATACAGTTTTTTTTTGAATTTTTCAGTCTCTATAAAATCAAAAAAATAAAAAAATCAAAACTTGAAAAAATTCAAAAATACAAAACAATTCAAGTATCTGGACAAATCGAAATCTGAAAATATTTAATTCAAAAATATGGAAAAAATTTAACAAAGCTTAAACTCGAAAATATGAAAAAAATTCATATAAATTCAAAAATACAAAAAAATTCAAATAACTGGAAACTGGACAATTTCAAAGAAATTCAAGAATATGAAAAAATTCAAAAATATAAAAAAAAATTCAAGACTTGAAAAATTCAAAAAAAAATTAAAAAAACTAGATAAACCCAAAAAAAATCAAAAATATAAAAAAATTCAAAATTATAAGAAAAATTTAAAGATTCAAGTTTCTCAAAAAAAATTAAAGACTTGATCGAAAAAATTCAAGTAACTGGACAAATTCAAAAAAAAATCAGAAAATATCAAAAAGTTCAAAAATACAAAACAATTTAAATATGTATATAGACAAATTCAAAAAAATTGAAAAAATCCACACTCGAAAATATGTATAAATAAATTTCAAGACTTGAAAAATTCAAAAAACCAAATCCAAAAAATATGAAAAAATTCACAAAACTAAAAAATATGAAAAAAATTTAAAAAAACATGACAAATTCGAAAATATATTAAAAAAAAATCAAGACTGAAAAATTCAAAAAAATCCATAAATATCGAAAAATACAAAAATATGTAAAAAAAAAAATCAAAAATCCTAAACTTGAAAACATAAAAAAATTTCAAGTCTTTAAAAATTTAAAAAATTCAAATTCAAAACACCGAACAAGTCTAAAAAAAAACCAAAAATATAAAAAAAATTCAAAACTTGAAAAATTAAAAAAATTCAAAAATGCAAATTCAAAAAAAAAACTATACAAATCCAAAAAAATTTATTAAAAGTTTTTTTTGAATTTATATCAAATTTTTTGAATTTGTCCAGTTTTTTGAATTCTTTTAATTGTATATGTATTTTTGAATTTTGAGGGATTTGTTCAATTTTTTGAATCTTGTACTTATTTTTGAATTTTTCAAGTTTTTTCGAACAATTTTTTTTTCAAAAATCCATATCGACAAAAGATTGAATATTAACATTGACAAGAAATCGATATCCACAAAATCAATCGGTATCGACTAAAAAAAAATTGCATCGAAAAAAAAATTGATATTGACAAAAAGCATCATCGATTATTAATCGATAATTGCAAAAAAATATTGATGACACTGACACATATTTTTCCTTATAACTCCGTTAATTTTAATCCGATTTTGATGTAATTAGACTCAAAATAAAGCCGATTAAATTCTCTACAAATCCTTATAAGAACATTTTGATGCAGCTCCGATAGTTTCCGAGTTAAAAGTTCTAAAATTTTCAATTTAGAAAAGAAAATCCAAGAACTTGGAATAAATAAGAAATTGAAACTAGAAAAAAAATTTAAAGTACATTTTCCTTTTCTCTTTTAGTTTCACAGACTAGTACGGCCAGTGGCGGCGCGGGCGGCCGACTTCCGGAACCGCCTCCGCGTCCGTTCCAACGTCAGGGAAGTCAACAGTCCGCCACTGGCGGCGAAGACACCGAAGACACAATGAAAAATCTCAGAAAAACTTTCGCCGGAATTTTCGGTGACATGTAAATTATTATTTAATGTATTGTAGTCATGATGATGATCTTATAAAAAGACGAAACGTTGTTTTTTTGTTTTTGTAATTAACTGCTTGCTAAAAAAAAAATATACATATAAGTATGTATAATGATATAAACACTGCCTAGTAGGGCTATGAGGTATTGTTTACAATAAAAAAAAAAAAAACATTGCAATAATTAATTAAATTAAATTAAATTAAATTAAATTTAATTAACCAAAATTAATTAATTTAAAACAGTACCTCTTGTTAAGTTTTTTTGTAGCTAAATAGGTAGTTGTGTAATAAGCACCCAATAATTGTATAATCTTGTAATAATTGTTACGAGACAATATATAAAACCATTTGACGGTCTAAGGAATTTTAACAACTTTTCTCAATTTAATAAATAAAAATATAAATTATTAGGTAGATGTGTAAAGCTTGTCAGTATTCACGATTATATAAAGGCAACGAACAATAATTAGTCATTTTGGGGATTTTGTGAAAAATAAAAAAAAAGTTGTATTTCTTGACTTAAAAATGGAAAAAATTAAAAAAAATTGTTAGAATAGGTATTTAATAGATTTTACATGACGATAAATAAATAAATGTATTTATAAATAATAAATAGCTGTGTATCTTCTAATTTGAAAAAAATAAATAAATTAAATAGAGACCCGGTTGTGTTGCAGAGGTTGCCTAGCTATACTACTAATTTAACAATAACTAATTGTTTAATAATAAATAGTAAATAATTAAGTGTATAGTGTTATGTTATTATTATTATTATTGATGGAATAAAAAAATAAAAGTATTTAACTGTATTTTATGGAGTTTTTTTTTTTTTCCTGGGAAAAATAAATAAAAATTCATAAATTTTATTTAAGTTTAATTTGTAAACGATGTGGTACTTCTGGTATTCAAAAAGGCGCTCGTGCTGTTTGTCCCTTGCGAGCCGCTTTCGGTTTTGGACTGGAAAAAAAAAATTGTTTTTTTTTTTTAGATTTTTTTGTATTTTATAATAATTTTCGTGTTTTTTTTAATAATTTTTGTGTATTTGAATTTGTTTAGTAATTCGTATATTTTTCCTATTTTTTGGTATTTTTTGTGATTTTCGTATTTTTCGTGCTTTTTTTTTTGTATTATTTCATAATTTTTTTATTTTCATAGTTTTTGTATTTTTAATTTTTTTTTTTTATTTTTCTGTAATTATGTTTTATTATCATATTATTTTTTGCAATTTTCATAAATTCGTATATTTTTGTTGTTTCCTTTGTTTTTTTGTAGTTTTCATATTTTGTATTTTTTGGTAATTTTTTGTTAATTTTGTATTTTCTTTCATACATATTATATTTTTTTATAACTTTTCGTTTTTGATAATTTTGTATTTTTTTTCTACTTGTATTTTTTAGTAATTTTGTATTTTTGATAATTTTCTTTTTTTTTTGTAGTTTTCTTATTTTGTATTTTCTAGAAATTTTTGAATTTTCCATGTTTTTAGATTTTTTTCTAAATATGTACTTTCATTTTCCAGATTGAATTTTTTGAAATTTTTATTTTAATTTTTTTAAAAGTTTCCAGGTTTTTCGAACTGACCAGTAGTTTTGAATTTTTTAAAAATGTTGAATTTTTTGGAAATTTTTAAATTTTCCATGTTTTATGATTTTTTTAAAAAAAATTTCTATTTTCCAGATTGAATTTTTGAATTTTTTTAAATTTTTTATTTTGGTTTTTTTCAAAATTTTGAATTTTTGCGAACTGACAAACAACTACTTTTGAATGTTTAAAATTTTCTAAAAATGTTTGAATTCTTTGTTTTTTGATTTTTTTTTTAAATCCTTTCATTTTCCAGGTTAAACATTTTGAATTTTTTAAAAAATTTTGAATTTTCCATGTTTTTTGTTTTTTTTTTTTAAATCCTCTCATTTTCCAGACTGAATTTTTTTGAATTTTTTTCAGTTTTAAATTTTTTTCGAACTTGTTACGTACTTTTGAATTTTTTTTATTTTTTTATTTTTAGCCATTTTTAAATTTTAAATAATTTTTTTTTTGTTATTTTCTGTATTTTTTTTTCCTATTTTCATTTTTTTTTTTATTACATAATTTATTAGTAATTCTTATAATTTTCATTTTTATACATACATATATTTTTTTTTTGTTTATTTTGTAAAAATCGATATCAATTCTAGCAATGGGCTCAACTATTGAAGTCAATCGATTTTTTGGCAATTTTTTTTTCCAAATTATCATGATTGCTATGATTTTTCTACATTTTTGTGATTTTTTGAATTTTTATAAATTTTTATAAATTTTTATGATTTTTATAAATTTTTATGATTTTCTTGATTTTCTAAAATTTTCATAATTTTTATGATTTTCGTAATATTCATAAATTTTTATAATCTTTATGATTTTCGTAAATTTCTATGATTTTTGTAATTTTCATAAATTTTTATAATCTTTGTGATTTTATAAATTTTTATGATTTTTAAATTTTTTTATAATTTCTGATCTCCATGATTTTTGAAAACTTATGATTTTTCTAAATTTTCATGGTTTTTATAAATTTTTTAAACTTTTTGTGAATTCTTAAAATTTTTGTAATTATCGTAAATTTTCATGTTTTTTATGATTTTAATAATTTTTCATAATTTTTGTGATTTTCGTAATTTTTTGTGATTTTCGTAAATTTTCCTAATTTTTAGAATTTTTGTGATTTTCGTAATATTTTATGATTTTTGTGAATTTTTTGGATTTTTGTGAATTTTTATAATTTTTGATTTTCGTGATTTTTCATGATTTTTTGTGAATATTTAGAGATGTTGTGATTTTCGAAAATTTTTATAATTTTTATGATTTTCATACATGTTTATGATTTCTGAAATTTTTTATGATTATCGTAAATTTTGATTTTTATGATTTTCGAAGTTTTCTATGATTCCTGTGATTTTCGTAATTTTTCATGATTTTTGGAAACTCTTATTCTTTAAATGTTTTTGAAAATCATTAAAATTTCCAAAAATCAGAAAAACACTTATTCATTTTTATGATTATTGTGAATTTTTGTAAATTTTCATGATTTTTGTGAATTTGATCGATATTGAAAAAAACTGTCAACAATATCGATAGTGACAAATATTGAATGACGACAAAAAATACAAAATAAATCGATATCGACAAAAAAAATTGTTATCGACAAAAAAAATTGATATCGACAAAATAGTTCAATACATATCGACAAAAACGAATATCGACAAAATAAATCAATATCGACGTAATTTGAATTTTTTTGTTTTTTTTCATTATTTTTAAAAAATAACGAATTTTCTCCAAAAATCGATATCGACAAAATAAATCAATATCGACCAAAAAATCGATATCGGCGAAATAAATCAGTAACGATAAAAAAAATTATATCGATTTCAACGAAATAACGATATCGAAAAAATAATTTAAAAAAAAACAAATTTAGACATAAATGCCAAAACTAATCCGTGAAAATGTCGACAAAGAAAATCGATATTGACAAAATAGATCGGTATCGACTAAAAATTGATATAGACAAAAAAATTGACACTGACAAAAAAGAAGTTCGACGATATCGATAATTATTCGATATTGACTAAAAAAATCGACATCGATATCGACGAGTTTTTTTATTTATTTTTTTCTGCAGACACTTTTTAAACGAATTTTTTTTCAAAAATCGACATAAAATGACAAAAAAACCGATTTCGGAAAAATATCGATATCGACTAAAAATTGATAGATAATCAACATCGACAAAATAAATCTATATCGACAAAAAAAAAAATATATCGACATAAAATTTAAAAAAAAAAAATCAAATTTTGACATAAATGCCAATTATTCGAAAACTAATAAATTCTAATGTGGAAATATATAATTTTTCCCAAAAATCTGTATTGATATCGACAAAAAAAATCGATATTGTCAAAAAAATCGACATTGACAAAAAAATCGATGTTGACAAAAAAAATCGATATTGAAAAAAAAAATTGATATCGACAAAAAAAAATCGATATGTACAAAAAAATCGTATATCGACTTAAAAATCGATATTGACAAAATAATACATTTTGCCAGAAAATCTTCATTGATAAAAAATCGATATCGAAAAAATAGATCAAAAATCCCCAAAAAAAAACAATATCGACAAAAAAACGAATATCGACATAATTAATTGATCGGGACGAAATTTTTTTTTTCTTTTATAGATTTTTTTTTTTCATTTTACTTAAAAAAATAGGCGAATTTGTATCGACAAAAAAATCGATATCGACAAAAACTGTCAACGGTATCGATATTGACAAATAATGAATGACGACAAAAAGGACAAAATAGTTCAATATCGACCAAAAAGATCATAATTGATTATGGACAAAAAAAATCAGTATCGATAGAAAATTTGAAAAAATTAAATTTTGACATTTTTCCATAAAAATGCCAATTAGTCGAAAACTAATCATAAATTGGGATTTTCTTTCCGGTCAATCGATAAAGAAAAGATATGTGCTAACCAAAAATCGATACCGACAACAAAAACAATATCGACCAAAATATGGATATCGACATCGACTTAAAAAAATTGATATCGTCAAAATAATGAATATTGCCAAAAAATCGACATTGATATCGACAAAAATAATCGATATTGACAAAAAAACGAATATCGATACAATAAATTGATGTCAACTATTTTTTTTTTTGCAAATTTCATTGTAATTTTTTTTAAAAAATAAACGAATATTTGTATTGTATCGACAAAAACTATCAACGGTATCGATATTGACAAATGGATGACGGCAAAAAGGACAAAGAAAATCGTCGTAGTTCAATATCGACAAAAAAGATCATTATCGAAAAAAATATCGATATCGACAAAAAAAAATTAATCGTGAAAATCTCTATCAAATGACATCAAAGTTCAAGAAAATTAAGAAAAAATCGATTAATTTCGGAAGTTGAGCCCATCTCTGAGAATTATATCGATAATATTATGGTAAAATAAATTTATTATCGATTCTAAGCGATTTTGTTATTTTGCTGTGAAAAAAAAAATTAACAAAAAAAAATACGAAAATTACAAAAAATCCAAAAAAATAAGAAAATTGAGAAAAAATCGATTAATGTCGATACTTGAGCCCATCTCTAAAATTTTTTTTCAAAAAACCAAAAAACTACTTTTTCCATTAATCGATTATCGATATTGTAATCGATCAATCGACTTTTTTTTTTAATTAATAATCGATTCTTTTGCCCATACCTACTGGTTTGTATAACAAAGAGTTACTTTTTGGCCACAATAAAGTCACTTTTACGTTGAAATTACACCAAAAAGTTATTTCAATCGATGTTATAGTAACAATAGTTATTGTTTATTAAAAATAAATAATAAAATAAATTTTAAAAAAATCGTTTCCAATATCGATACGTTTTGTTAAATCGACACATCAATAATTGAAAATCGATACGTATCGATTATTGAAAATCGATACATGAAAATCTATACGTATCGCATTATTTCGTTGTCTTTGTACATCACGGCTTTATTCCAGCAATTTTGAAGCGATATCTATGAAGAAAATCAAATCGATATATTGGAAAAAAAAGTCGATACTGATATCGATCCGAATTATAACGATTTTCAATAGTCGATATGTATCGATATTTACAAGTCGATACGTATCGATACCAGCAATAAAAAAGAAGTGCTTGGAGCTAAAGAATGTTAGGAATGCTAACAATGCCGAAAACAATACCGTCGGTGCCACCGAGAAACGGGGACCCGTACTGTGGACTGAAGACGAGGAGCGAAGGTTGGCCAATGCATATTTTTCGAGGCCGGAGAAAACAATTACTGAAAGGTTGAAGGCGATAACGGAGCAATTTGCTGGAAGAACTCAAAAGGCAATTGCTACTAAGCTCCGTCAAAAATACCCAGACGTGTATTACTTGAGGGCAAATAATTTGCCAGAGAGTGACACGGAAGAGGAACAAGAAATAATAATCCAGGAGCAAAATGAAGATCCAGTACAACAGATCCCTGAAGTTACCTTACCCGAAGAAGATCAAGCTGAGCAAGCGGAAGCAATAATTGAGTCAATTGACAACGAGCTTCTGGAAGAAATGAGATCCAAATGGAAAAAAATAGTGGTAAAAATTGGAAAAAACAGGAAAAAAATCAAAAAGTTTCTGGTGCAACCAAACCACAAAACAATCGTGGACACTGCCAACAGGCTACTGGAAGATGAAATCAACCAAATAGAGCAGGAAAACAACACCAAAAGAGCTAGAACAAGAAATGCCATCAAAAAATCAATTTATGCTGCCGGTATTTTGCTGGAACAGTATATAGTACGTAGAGCGAAAAAACCAATTCCAAAATTCGTACAGACCAGCAAAAAAATACAAAAACTGGAAAAACACGTTTCCAATGCAGAAAAAATTTTGAGAGGAGCAAACTTCAATCGAGA
Organism: Ceutorhynchus assimilis; assembly: GCA_917834065.1. Lineage (NCBI taxonomy): Eukaryota > Metazoa > Arthropoda > Insecta > Coleoptera > Curculionidae > Ceutorhynchus > Ceutorhynchus assimilis. The sequence continues at coordinate 2,891,643 of OU892292.1, read as the reverse complement.
ACTAAAAAAAGAAGCTAACATCATGAAAAAACTCAAAATGGGTCCCAAACAATATATAACGACCACAAACGACAGAATCATAAACTTTAAAGAAAAGCTCCAAATCCAGAAACAGCAGGCGGCGGCACAAGAATTGAGATTCAAGTTCAAAGAGAGACCATCGATACAGATACTGGAAAACAATGACCGGAAACTGCCAAAGGATCCGGTGAGAGTGGAACAGTTCTATGCTGGCATCTTTTCAGCTGTGGAAGGCGCCGAACAAACCCCCACTCTAAACACATGGTTAAGAAAGTTGCAGCGATTTTGTTCTGGAAAACACTTTGAAGAACAAATAACATCCAGGACGCTAGACAGAAAAATCAAACAAGCTATAGCAAAAACAGCGCCATGGAAAGCCCCAGGAGAAGACGGTATCCCGAACTACCTGTATAAAATATTGCCGAGCGCTCAGAGATATTTGATAGATTTTATCAAAAATATCTACCAGGCAAAATACCAGCTCCAAGAGGTCGATGTCCGAGCAAACGTCATCCTACTGCACAAAAAAGGTGACGAAAACGATCCCTCTAACTACCGGCCAATTGCCCTATTGAACACGGATTATAAAATCCTCACTTCCACACTGGCACTCACAATCGAAGACTCTTTGCCAGACTGGGCCATTCCCAAAGAGCAATTGGCACGAAGCGACACATGGGGAACGGTGCACGGAATGCTTCTGGATAAATCCATTTCGCAGCTGGCAAGACTAAACAGAAGAAAGCACTACTCTGCCTGGTACGATTTCAAAAAAGCCTTCGATTCAGTGTCGCATCTCCAGTTACGCAGACTAATAGGAGACCTCCCTCTTCACATTAATCTAAAGAAAGCACTCAGAGGCTCCATGAATCTATGGTCCGTCCAAGTTAATATGGAAAAGCAAAAAACAAAGCCTATTTATGTGAAGAGGGGTGTCTACCAGGGAGATTCCATCAGCCCCCTCCTGTTTAAGTTGCTTACAGCCAGCGTAATAGAACATATCAAAACCAGCCCTGTCGTTAATAAAGCAACCAGAGGAAATCACCATATCCTGGCTTTTATGGATGACATCAAATGCCATTCCCGTTCCAAGCTGGGCCTCAAAGTCATTACGAAAGAGCTCAGAAATGCAGCCGAAGAACTGGGGCTGCAACTCAACGAGGCCAAGTGTGGTGTATATTCCAGAATGGACGAAGAAGAGGCAGATGACGCACCGTTTTTGCCGATCATCAGAGACGGATACCAGTATCTGGGCCTGGAACAGCTGGAGAGAGACACTGCCAGAAACGTTGAAAGCATACGAGACAAAATCCTGGAAAAGACTACAGCTGTATTCCAGTCTAGCTTAACAACTATTCAGAAGGCCGCTCTGTTTAATTCCACCATTGCTCCAGCGGTCAACTATGTGATGGGCAACCTGTATCCGGACGAGAAAAGGGCCACGACACTGAAAAATTGCAGAGACATGGACACTCAGATAAGGAAAATTCTAGCCGAAAATAAAATCAAAGGCAAAACTTCATCCAACGCCCGAGTGTACATGTCGAACAAGAAAGGGGGCGTGGGCATGACGTCAATCGAGCTAGAGGCAGAAATTCAGTTTGTCAGGAAGGGCATATACCTGCAATCACACCCAGATATGAAAGAATGTCTGCAATCATATCGCAGCCTGGAAAAAGCCGGATGGAGAAATCCGCTGTCCGATTGTGCCTTTGTCCTGGACAAGTATGAGTGTCCGGAACTGGATCTCAATCCCAACACGTACCAGAAGAACTGCCAGCTCATATCCAGACACATCAAAGAGCGACACCTCGAAAGAGTGGAGGCAGAGTGGATACAAAACATGCACTACGGAGTAGTGGTCCACAGAGAGGGCAACAAAATTCATTTTCCCGCCCACTTTTCTCCTTTCATGGATAGCTGGAGACTTTCCCTGCTCAACACGGCAGCGGAAGAACAAGTACACGGATTGGGATCCATTCCGGGCAGGAGGCGTAAATGCAGAAGGGGCTGCCAGGTGGACGAGACGGCGTACCATGTGACCAGCGCGTGTCCAACCAGTGCCTACATTTCTAGACACGACAATGTGGTGCACTGGACTATCAGAGCAATTGTACAAAGTCTTGGAGCAGAGGGCATTGACAGGCAGTTACAATTCGGCAAAGCAACACTCAACGCCGACTTCGAATTTGGAGAGAGGCATGTTTCCATAAGAGCTGGAAATAAAATCCTGACAGAAAAAAAACTATACCATAACAAACCAGACATAATGGTTACTCTCTCCAACCCGAAAGTCATTGTCCTCTTGGAAATATCTGTAGCACACATACAAAACTTCCGGCTCCAAGAAAAAATCAAACGCACCAGGTACGCTGTCAACTCCACCACCAAAGTTGTAAAAGACAACGTAGAAGATATCCAGAGGGACCTCAACTTGGTGGGAGAATTGGAAAAAATACATCGATGTCCAGTCCACTTGGCAACGTTTGTCATTGGCAGTTACGGAGAGGTAATTGAAACCGAAGAACACCTCAAGTTTCGGCGAACCCTCCAAGAACATTTTGCAGTGACGAACTACGGCCTGCAAACGCTTATAAACAAGGCCAGCTACAGTGTCTGTATGTCCACGGCGCAAATCCTCCTACAACGGATGTCAACGCCGGCAGAAGGAAAATAAATAAAACAATAAACATTATAACTGTGATATTGTTTTTGTGATATATTTGTGATTTGTTCAATGTTCTAAAAGATTGTCTTTAGCACGTAAGTTTTTTTAGGTTTAAGTTATTGTCGTTCTATTGAGTTTAAACTCTGACATGTAAATATTTTATAAAGATTGTTATATAACATAAGTGTAAAATATTTGGTCAATAAAGAAATATACTACCTGTTCTGTGCTCGTAGAGAGCGGACGTGAATTGCGTGCGTGCCGAATAATTATTAATTAATCGTCATTTTATGCGGTTTGCGAGAGAATTGGTGGCTCAAAACTACCCCAAAGACTTTGTACGTAAATTTGAAAGTAAGGGATAGTGTAATCCGGAGTTGTGGAGCGAATGTGCAGGGCGGAAAGTGTGTGCCGTGGGCGTGAGTGGGCGAGAAACCGGGGAATAACATCATAAACAAGGACAAAAAGACCTAGTGAGATATGAGCAGATGGACAGCTGAGGAACTTGATATTATTCGTGAGTACCTCGAACAGAAAAATGGCCCAATTACTTCCGAAGACCATATAGTCATACAAACTAAAATTCCAAGGCGATCGATACCAGCAATTAAAAAAAAGTGTCTAGAATTAAAGAATGCCAAGAATGCGGACAACCAAAATATAAACATCGTAAACAACATAAATAAACAGGCACCTGATAAATGGACAATAGACGAGGAAAAAAGATTGGTTAGGGAATATATTGCTCGACCTGAAAAGATTATATTACAAAAATTAAATGCAATTTTGGAAAATTTTCCAGGCCGAACTCAAAAGGCCTTGGCGACAAAATTGCGAGAAAAATATCCAGACTACTATTATCAAAGAAAAACATCAATTGAAGACGAAGATAGCGAATCCGACCAAGAAAATCCACCGAATGACGTAGACCAGACGATCCAGAATCAACAAGAAGACCCACAAGTTCCCGAAGAGCCAGGGGATAACCAGAATAATGCGATCGAACCCGAGTTAGAGACACAAATCGATGACAATGACATGGGGATGATCGAATTAAGGGAAAAATTTGAAAAAATTCTTTCCAAAACTGGAAAAATAAAGACAAAAATTAAAAAGTTTTTTATACAGCCGCAAACTCAAGTCCATGTTGATAAAATCAACAAGATTCTGGGGGAAAAAATCCTGGAAGCTCAGCGTCGAGAACAGAGGCTCTCCCAAAGAAGATCAAACATAAAAAAATTGATTTATATAGCAGGACTACTGCTACAGGAAATGGTTGGGAAACAAATCAGCAAACCTATACCAAAATTTGTAGGAACCAGTAAAAAAATTAAAAAACTGGAAATGCATGTAAACAATGCGGAAAAAATTCTTAAAGGCGCCCCATTTAACAACAAATTGAAAAATGAAGCAAGAATAATGCGAAAACTCAAAATGGGCCCTAAACAATACATGATTACCACCAAAGATAGAATAAAGAACCTGCAAGAAAAATACCAGATCCAGAAAGAGCAAGCCGCTGCACAAAAACTGAGATTCCAATTCATGGAAAGACCTACAATGAAAATCCTGGAAAAGTCGGAAAAAAAGTCACCAGAGCTAGCCAGAGTAGAGGGTTTCTACACAAACATATACGGCCCCGAACACGACATCCAAAACACCCCAATATTGAATACCTGGTTGGCGAAGCTACAAAAATTTTGCTCAAGACAGAACTTTGAAGGGCAAATAGTCACCGCCGAGCTCGAGAAAAAAATCAAACAAGCCATACAGAAGGCAGCACCATGGAAAGCACCTGGACAGGACTGCATTCCAAATTATCTTTACAAGATACTTCCAAGTGCGCAAAAATACCTCCGAGAGTTCATTATTGGTGCCTTCCAAGGCCACTACCAACTCCAAGAAGTAGATGTAAGAGCAAATGTTACACTGCTCCACAAAAAGGGTGATGAGAGCGACCCATCGAACTACCGGCCCATCGCCCTCTTAAACACAGACTACAAATTGCTAACTTCAACAATAGCAAACACTATTGAGGAAGTTGTTCCAGAATGGGCCATCCCCGAAGAACAACTGGCAAGGAGTGACACATGGGGTACGGTGCACGGTGTACTATTGGACAAGTCCATAACTCAACTAGCGAGACTCAGAAGAAAAAAGCACTACTCAGCGTGGTACGACTTCAGAAAAGCTTTTGATTCAGTGTCGCACCGGCAACTGCGAAGGCTTATAGGAAATCTCCCTCTACACAACAACATCAAAAACGTCCTCAGAGGCTCAATGAATCTCTGGTCAATCCAAGTTGTGCTGGAAAAAACAAAAACCAAGCCCATATACGTAAAAAAAGGAGTGTACCAGGGCGACTCCATAAGTCCTCTACTGTTCAAGTTACTGACAGCCAGTGTAATTGAACACATTAAAATCGACCCTACCATTAACAGGGAAACCAAAGGCAAACACCAGATTTTAGCTTACATGGACGACATAAAATGTCATGCTGGCACAAAACAAGGCCTCAAAATAATAACAAAAAAGCTAAAAGAAGCCGCTCAAGAACTCGGACTGCAGCTAAACGAGGCAAAATGTGGTGCTTTTACCAGAAACGGTAACGAGGGTATGGATGAAGAAGACGACGCGCCTTTCCTGCCAACAATCAGAGAAGGCTACCAATATCTCGGCTTGGAACAGTTGGAGAGGGACACTGCCCGAAACGTTGACTCGATAAGGGAGAAAATCATGGAAAAAACAAAAATTGTTTTTCAATCGAAATTAACAACCAAACAAAAGGTGCAACTCTTCAACTCCAGCATTGCCCCTGCAGCGAACTATGTCCTTGGAAACTTGTATCCAAACGAAAAGCGGGCCACCACACTGAAGCAATGTAGAGAAATGGATACCGAGGTGCGCAAGATCTTGGTGAACCTTGGCATTAGAGGAAAAACTACTTCGAATGCTGGTGTGTACATGAGTGTCAAAAAGGGAGGCTTAGGCCTCACATCCATTGAATTGGAAGCAGAGATCCAGTTTGTCAGAAGAGGCATTTACCTGCAAGCACATGAAAGAATGGGAGAGTGCTTACAGTCTTACAAAACCCTGGAAAAGGCTGGCTGGAGAAACCCCATCAGCGACTGTACCTTCGTTCTGGAAAAATATCAATGTCCAAACCTAGAGAACACCCCTTTAACTTATAGAAAAAACTGCCACAAACTGTCAAATCACATCAAAGAACAACACCAGACTGAGACTGAACAGAAATGGATGCAAAATATGCACTACGCAAGAGTGGTTCAGGGAGAGGGTGAAAAAATTCAGTTTCCAGCAAAAGCATCCCTTTTTATGGACAGCTGGAGACTTGCTCTCCTGGATTCTGCAGCCGAAGAACAACAACACGGCCTCGGAGCAATTCCTGGGAGAAGGAGAAAATGTAGGAGAGGTTGTCCAGTGGACGAAACAGCGTACCATGTTGTCAGCTCGTGCCCAACCAACGAGTATATCTCAAGACATGACAACGTTGTCCACTGGACGCTGAAGGCCATCATGAGCAGCTTGGGGGCTCCAGATGTTGTCCGCGAAAGCTTCCAGTTTGGAAAGGCCACATTAAATGTTGATTTTGCTTGTGGAGAGAGGGAAGTCAGGATACGGGCTGGCAATAAAGTACTGACAGAGAAAAGGTTATATCACAACAAACCTGACATAATGATTACTCTGACCAATCCCCATACTATTCTTCTGATCGAGGTGTCTGTGGCTCATATCCAGAACTATAGATTACAGGAAAAAATCAAAAGAGCTAGATACGCGATCAACTCGGCGGCCAAAGTTGACTCTGGCAACGTCGACCAAATCCAAAGGGACTTTAACCTAGTGGCGGAGTTGGAGAAGATCCACAGGTGCCCCGTTCACCTGGCAACGTTTGTGGTGGGCTGCTTCGGAGAAATTATTCAAACAGAGGAACATGCTATTCTTCTGAAAATTCTTAAAGAACATTGTGCAATGACGAATTATCAACTTCAAACGATGGTTAACAAATGCTGCTACAGTGTAGCTATGTCCACTTCGCAAATATTGCTGAGAAGACTCAAAGAATAGTGATTGTCCAAGTGCTATTAAGCTTTCTTTCCTTGTATAACTTTTCACTTATTTAAAATTTTTTTGTAAATTTTTTCTGATTGTCTTTTAACTGTGATATTTATTTTACTTAGGCTAAGTGTTTTTAAAAATGTTGAAGTTTGTCGATTTTTTGTTCATTTACTGTTTGTAGCTCTATCTTTTTGTTCCTGTATGTTTTGTAATATTATACTCCGGATTAACGCCGTTTAACGGTTACAATTTGTATTGTTTTGTAAGAATTGTTATTGTAACATATGTATGAAACAGTACTGTAAATAAAGAAATATATACTACCGAAGACTTATGTATATGAACGATTTTTTGGTATTAGTAGCTCCCGCCCATTAAAGCGCGGGTAAACAAAATTTTATACTTTACATAATTATGTATTAAATAAATAGAATTTTACATATTTAATAGTATATCTATTTATTTAATTAAAATAAATGACTATATTACCGAAGACTTATGTACAATTACGATTTTTCTGGTATAAAAACATTAAAGAGCGGGTAATGGGCGGGTAAATCAAATTTTACTGTCACATTTCTATGTAATTTTTATGTAAAATTCGGGAATTTTAATGAAACTATGTAAGGTTTATGTAAATTCAAGTCACATATACACAAATACAAAAAAGTTGAAATATTCAGAATTATTCAAAAAATTTAAAAAATTGAAAAAATTATAAACATTTTGAAATTCGAAAAAAAGTTGCCAAAATTTAGAAAAACCCAAAAGAGTCTACACAAAATTTAAAAAGGCAAAAGAAAAAAAAAATCGAAAAAGTTGAAAAAAATTTGGGTAAATAATTAAAAAAAGTTGAAATAACCCCAAAGAATAAAAAAATTGAAAAGTCAAAAAATCAGAAAAATCAAAAAAAATTAACAAATGCATAAAAAATTCAAAAAACATAAAAAAAAAGTCAAAGAACACAAAAAAATCGAGTAAAGTTTAAAAAGTTCGAAAAAAATTGAAAAAAATTAAAAAACCCAACAAGTGGATTAAACTCAAAAAAATTAAAAATAAACAAAAACAAAAATTCAAAAAAGCTAATCAAGTTTAAAAAGTTGACTAAATCTAAAAGGGTTGGAAAATATAAAAAAAACTCAAAAAAAATCGAAATCCAAAATGACAAAAAAAAAATTAAAAAAATCCAAAGAAGAGCTGTAAAAAGTCCAAAAAAAGTTTTAAAAAAAATCGAAAAAGTTATTCAAACTTGAAAAAATTGAAAAAAAAAATCAAAAAGTGTGAAAAAATTGAAAATTTCAAAAAATCCAAAAATAATCAAAAAAAAAATTGAAAAAGAATCTAAAAAGTTGAAAAAACCCAAAAATCGATATCAAAAAAAAATATATCGATCTTGTAAATTCTAAAAAAAATTGTAATTTTGTAAATTTATTTTTGTAAATTTTATTTCATGAATTTTTGTGAATTTTATAAATTTATCAATTTTGTAAACTTTTTTCAATTTTAAAAATTTTGTGAATTTTTTTCTCTTTTGAAAATTATGTGAGTCTATGTGAATTTTGTGATTTTTTTTTCAATTGTGTGAATTTCGTATATTTATTAATTTTGGGATTTTCGTGAATTTTTATAAATTTTTACAATTTTCGGAAATACATATTTATGATCTTCGTTAATTGTTATGATTTTTGTGATTTTCAAAATTTTTATGATTTTTGAAAATTGTCATGATTTTTGTGAATTTTGGATATTTTTGGAATTTTTATCATTTTCATATTTATAAATTATGTTTTTTTGTGATTTTCAAGAATTTTTACAATTTCCGGAATTTTTTATGATTTCTGTGATTTTCATAAATTTTTAGGATTTTTGAAAATTTTTTCAAAAATTTATGATTTTATGATTTTTGTGAATTTTTTAGGATTTTTGTAAATGTTTAGAACTGTTATGATTTTTGGAAATTTTCACGATTTTCATAAATTTTTATGATTTATATGCTTTTCGTAAATTTTTATGATTTTTGTGATTTTCATAAATTTTTATGATTTTTTCTAAATTTACATGACATGAATTTTTTAAGGGTTTTGTGAATTTTTAGAGTTTTTGTTGATCTTGGTAAATTTTTATAATTATTGTTTTCAAATTTTTTTGATTTTTGAAATTTTTATGATTTTCCAGATTTTTGAAATTATGAGTTTTGCGATTTTTATGCGACTTCTATGGTTTTCCAGAATTTTATGATTTTTGTAAACTTTTATGATTTCTGTCATTTCTGTGATTTTCGTTATTTTTCATGATTTTCCAATTGCCATTTTTTAAAAAAAATTTACAAAAATGAAAATTTATAAAAATCATAAAAATTCACAAAAATCATGAAATTTCACAGAAACAAAAATTCACAAAATTATAAAAATTCACAATAATCATAAAAATTAACAAAAATATAAAAATTCATAAAAATCATGAAAATTCACAAGAATCATTAAAGTTCACAAAAATCATAAAAATTCACAAAAATCAGGAAATTGTACAAAAACATAAAAATTTACAAAAATTATGAAAATGCACAAAAATCATGAAAGTTTGCAATAATCATGAAATTTCACAAAAACAAAAATTCACAAAAATCATGAAAATTCATAAAAATCATAAAAATTAACAAAAATATAAAAATTCATAAAAATCATGAACATTCACAAGAATCATGAAAGTTCACAAAAATTATAAAAATTCACAAAAATCATGAAAATTTGCAATAATCATGAAATTTTACAAAAACAAACATTTACAAAAATCATGAAATTTCACAAAAACATAAAAATTCACAAAAATCATGAAAGTTCACAAAAATCATAAAAATTCATAAAAACCATAAAAATTCACAAAAATCATGAAAATCAACCAAAATTATGAAAATTCACAAAAAATCATAAAAGAATTTCTGAGCCAAAAAGAAAGTTTCTGACCAAAAAAAATTTCAACTAAAATCGTTATTGAGCAAAAAATTTCTGAGTAAAAAAAATTTTTTCAAGCAAAAAAATTTTAATTAAAATTTCTGATCAAATAATTTTAAATAAAAATTTCTGAGCGAAAAATACAAAAAAAATTTAATAAAAATTTTTGAGTCAAAAAAAAGTTTTCTGAGGGAAAAAATTTCGAAAAAAAAAAATTCTGAGTCAAAAAAAATTTCTGAGCTAAAAAAAAATTTTAATTCAAAAAAAAAAAATACATTTGAAAAAAAATATATTTTTTATAAGATTGGACCTGTCAAAAAATGACGTTTGAAAAAAAAAATAAAATTACTGAGCAAAAATTTTAACAAATTTTTTTGATTTGAAATAAAAAAAAAAAATCTGAGCAAAAAATTTCTGAGCCAAAAAAAATTTCTCAGCAAAAACCTTTAAAAAGTTCAATAAATTTTTTTTGAAATTTCCTTCTGAAAATTTTTGTCTGAAAATGATTTTTTTTCAAATGAGTTATTTTTCCTGAAACATTTTTTTTTATTAAAATTTTTTCCTGAAAAAAATTCAAATATTTTTTTTTGACAGGTCCAATGACATCTATAATTTTTATTTTTTTTTTCAAGTGTCATTTTTTTTGACAAGTCCAATATGATTTTTTTTTTTTTTTTTAATGTCATTTTTTGACAGATTCAAAGTTATAAAAAAAAAATATTTTTTTCAAACGTCATTTTTTGACAGGTCCAATCCTATAAAAAAAAATATTTTTCAGATGGAATTTTTTTTTGACAGGTTCGATGACACCAAAAATTTTTTTTTTTTTTTTCAAACGTCATTTTTTGACAGGTCCAATCTTATAAAAAATATATTTTTTTTCAAATGTATTAGTTTTTTTGACATGTCCAATAATATGAACAAATTTTTTTTTTCAAACGTCATTTTTTGTCAGGTCCAATCCTACTAAAAAAAAATTTTTTTTCAAATGAAATTTTTTTTTTAACAGGTCTAATAATATGAAAAAAATATATTTTTTTTTTTTCAAATGTCATTTTTCGACAGGTTCAAACTTAAAATTTTTTTATTTTTTTTCAAACGTCATTTTTTGACAGGTCCAATCCTATGAATTTTTATTTTTTTTTTCATATTGGACTGCACCTGTAAAAAAAAAAATGACACTTGAAAAAAAAAAAAATTATAGGTGTCATTGGATGTGTCAAAAAAAAATTCATTTGAAAAAAAAAAATATTTGATAGGATTGGACCTGTCAAAAAATGACATTTGAAAAAAAAAAAAAAAATTTTTTCATATCATTAGACCTGTCAAAAAAAATCACATTTGAAAAAAAAAAAAAAAAATCATATTATTGGACCTGTAAAAAAAAAATGACATTTGAAAAAATTTAAAAAAATTTTGTTCATATTATTGGACATGTCAAAAAAAAATGACACACTTGAAAAAAAAAAAAAAATTTAGGTGTCATTGGACCTGTCAAAAAAAAAATACATTTGAAAAAAAAAAAAATTTTTTTTATAGGATTGGACCTGTCAAAAAATGACGTTTAAAAAAAAAATTTTTTTTGTAAGAAGTTTGGACCTGTTAGAAAATTACGTTTGAAAAAACATTATTCTTTTTTATAAGTTTGGACCTGTCAAAAAATGACATTTGAAAAAAAAATAAAAAATTTCATATCATTAGACCTGTCAAAAAAAAATGACATTTGAAAAAAAAAAAAAAATCATATTATTGTACCTGTCAAAAAAAAAAAACACTTGCAAAAAAAAATAAAAAAATTTATAGGTGTTATTGGACCTGTCAAAAAAAAAATTCATTTGAAAAAACAAAATTTTTAATTGGATTAAATTTGTCAAAAAATGACGTTTAAAAAAAAAAAATTTTGTTCATATTATTGGACATGTCAAAAAAAAATGACACTTGAAAAAAAAAAATATAGGTATCATTGGACCTGTCAAAAAAAAAAAACATTTGAAAAAAAAAATTATAGGATTGGACCTGTCAAAAAATGACGTTTAAAAAAAAAAATATTTTTTTTTAATAAGTCTGGATCTGTCAAAAAATTACGTTTGAAATTTTTTTTTTTTTGTCTGGATGTCAAAAAATGACATTTGAAAAAAAAATATTATTTGAAAAAAAATATTTTTTTATAGGATTGGACCTGTCAAAAAATGACGTTTGAAAAAAAAAATCATTTTGGACCTGTCAAAAAAAAAATGACACTTGAAAAAAAAAAAAAAAAATTTATAGGTATCATCGGATCTGTAATTTGAATTTTTTTTTTTATAGGATTGGACCTGTCAAAAAATGACATTTGAAAAAAAAATCATTTTGGACTGTCAAACAAAAATGACACTTGGAAAAAAAAAAAAAAAATTATAGGTGATATTGGAACTGTCAAAAAAAATAATCATTTGAATTTTTTTTTTTTTTTTTTTAGGATTGGACCTGTCAAAAAATGACGTTTGAAATTATTTTTTTTTTTTATAAGTTTGGACCTGTCAAAAAATGACATTTAAAAAAAAGAAAAAATTTCATATCATTGGACCTGTAAAAAAAAAAAATGACATTTGAAAAAAAAAAAAAAATTCATATTATTGTACCTGTCAAAAAAAAATGACACTTGCAAAAAAAAAATTATAGGTGTCAAAAAAAAAAAATTCATTTGAAAAAAAAATTTTTTTCAATAGGATTGAATCTGTCAAAAAATGACGTTTGAAAAAAAAAATTATAAATTTGGACCTGTCAAAAAATGACGTTTAAAAAAAAATATATTTTTTTTTAATAAGTTTGGACCTGTCAAAAAATTACGTTTGAATTTTTTTTTTTTTTTATAAGTCTGGATCTGTCAAAAAATGACATTTGAAAAAAAAAAAAATTTGAAAAAATATTTTTTTATAGGATTGGACCTGTCAAAAAATGACGTTTGAAAAAAAAAAAAATTTTTTTTTTAAGTTTGGACCTGTCAAAAAATGATATTAAAAAAAAAAAAAAAAATTCATATTATTGGACCTGTCAAAAAAAAATGACACACTTCAAAAAAAAAAAAAATTATAGCTGTCATTGGACTTGTCAAAAAAAAAAATACATTTAAAAAAAAAAAAAAAAATATAAAATTGGACCTGTCAAAAAATGACGTTTGAAAAAAAAAAATATTTTTTTATAAGTTTGAACTGAACCTGTCAAAAAATTACGTTTGAAATTTTTTCCATAGTTCTTGAATTTTCAAAAATTTTTTTCTGAATTTTTTTCACATTTTTGAATTTTCCAAATTTTTTATTTTTTTTTTCTATATGTATTTTTGATTTGAATGTTTTTGAATTTTCCAAGTTTTTTAATTTTTTTTTTCTAGTAGAAGGGAAGAAAGACTTAAAATTTTCAACTTTTCATGAATTTTTCTAAATTTTTTTAATAATTCTTGAATTTTCTAAATTTGTTTTCGAATTTTTTTCAAAATTTTTGAATTTTTTATCATTTTTTTCTATATTTTTGATTTTAATGTTTTTGAATTTTTCAAGTTTTTTGATTTCTTTTTTTTTTCTAGTAGAAGAGAATAGTGTTTTAAAATTTATGCATTTTTGAAATTTTCTGATTTTTTTTCATAATTCTTGAATTTTCTAAAAATGTTTTTGAATTGTTTTTAAAATTTTTCACTTCCAAAATTTTTTATGATTTCTGTGATTTTTATAAATTTTTATGATTTTTGAAAGTTTTTTCAAAAATTTATGATTTTATGATTTTTGTGAATTTTTTAGGATTTTTGTGAATTTTTAGAACTGTTATGATCTTTGGAAATTTTCACGATTTTCATAAATTTTTATGATTTATGTGATTTTCGTAAATTTTTATGATTTTTGTGATTTTCATAAATTTTTATAATTTTTCTAAATTTAGATGACATGAATTTTTTAAGGGTTTTGTGAATTTTTGTTGATCTTGGTAAATTTTTATAATTATTGTTTTTAAATTTTTTTGATTTTTGAAATTTTTATGATTTTTCAGATTTTTGAAATTATGAGTTTTGCGATTTTTATGCGACTTCTATGGTTTTCCAGAATTTTGTAAATTTTTATTTCTGTCATTTCTGTGATTTTCGTTATTTTTCATGATTTTCGGAAATTTTTATGATTTTTGAAATTTTTATGGTTTTAGGATTTTTCTTCTCTTTTCCAAAAATCAGAAAAATTTGAAAAATTATAAAAATTATAAAAAATTTCAAGTATCTTAAAAATTTACGAAAATCATAAAAATTCACAAAAATCATAAAAATTTACAAAAAACATAAAAATTTGGAAAATCATAAAAATTACCAAAAATCATAAAAATATATGGAAATTACGGAAATCCTAAAAATTAATTGTAATCCTATCTTAACGTAATTAGGTTCAAAATAAAGCAATGAAATTATCTACAAATGTCTTTGAGATCGTTTCAACGTAGTTTCAATATTTTCGCAGCTGCAACGCCTCAAAGTCAAAATATCGAAATTTAATTTTTCTCAAAAATAATATTACTTAATACTCATTTTGCCCCATAACTCCGTTAATTGTAATTCGATCTTAACGTAATTAGCTTCAAAATAAAGCCAATAAAATTCTCTACAAATGTCTTTCAGATCGTTTCAACGTAGTTTCAATATTTTCGCAGCTGCAACGCCTCAAAGTCAAAATTTCGAAATTTAATTTTTCTCAAAAATAATATTACTTAATACTCATTTTGCCCCATAACTCCGTTAATTGTAATCCGATCTTAACGTAATTAGGTTCAAAATAAAGCCAATGAAATTCTCTACAAATGTCTAAGAGATCGTTTCAACGTAGTTTCAATATTTTCGCAGCTGCAACGCCTCAAAGTCAAAATTTCGAAATTTAATTTTTCTCAAAAATAATATTACTTAATACTCATTTTGCCCCATAACTCCGTTAATTGTAATTCGATCTTAACGTAATTAGCTTCAAAATAAAGCCAATGAAATTCTCTACAAATGTCTATGAGATCGTTTCAACGTAGTTTCAATATTTTCGCAGCTGCAACGCCTCAAAGTCAAAATTTCGAAATTTAATTTTTCTCAAAAATAATATTACTTAATACTCATTTTGCCCCCATAACTCCGTTAATTGTAATCCGATCTTAACGTAATTAGGTTCAAAATAAAGCCAATGAAATTCTCTACAAATGTCTAAGAGATCGTTTCAACGTAGTTTCAATATTTTCGCAGCTGCAACGTCTCAAAGTCAAAATTTCGAAATTTAATTTTTTTCAAAAATAATATTACTTAATACTAATTTTGCCCCCATAACTCCGTTAATTGTAATCCGATCTTAACGTAATTAGGTTCAAAATAAAGCCAATGAAATTCTCTACAAATGTCTAAGAGATCGTTTCAACGTAGTTTCAATATTTTCGCAACTGCAACGTCTCAAAGTCAAAATTTCGAAATTTAATTTTTTTCAAAAATAATATTACTTAATACTCATTTTGCCCCATAACTCCGTTAATTGTAATCCGATCTTAACGTAATTAGGTTCAAAATAAAGCCAATGAAATTCTCTACAAATGTCTAAGAGATCGTTTCAACGTAGTTTCAATATTTTCGCAGCTGCAACGCCTCAAAGTCAAAATTTCGAAATTTAATTTTTCTCAAAAATAATATTACTTAATACTCATTTTGCCCCATAACTCCGTTAATTGTAATTCGATCTTAACGTAATTAGCTTCAAAATAAAGCCAATGAAATTCTCTACAAATGTCTATGAGATCGTTTCAACGTAGTTTCAATATTTTCGCAGCTGCAACGCCTCAAAGTCAAAATTTCGAAATTTAATTTTTCTCAAAAATAATATTACTTAATACTCATTTTGCCCCATAACTCCGTTAATTGTAATCCGATCTTAACGTAATTAGGTTCAAAATAAAGCCAATGAAATTCTCTACAAATGTCTAAGAGATCGTTTCAACGTAGTTTCAATATTTTCGCAGCTGCAACGCCTCAAAGTCAAAATTTCGAAATTTAATTTTTCTCAAAAATAATATTACTTAATACTCATTTTGCCCCATAACTCCGTTAATTGTAATTCGATCTTAACGTAATTAGCTTCAAAATAAAGCCAATAAAATTCTCTACAAATGTTTTTCAGATCGTTTCAACGTAGTTTCAATATTTTCGCAGCTGCAACGCCTCAAAGTCAAAATTTCGAAATTTAATTTTTCTCAAAAATAATATTACTTAATACTCATTTTGCCCCATAACTCCGTTAATTGTAATCCGATCTTAACGTAATTAGGTTCAAAATAAAGCCAATGAAATTCTCTACAAATGTCTAAGAGATCGTTTCAACGTAGTTTCAATATTTTCGCAGCTGCAACGCCTCAAAGTCAAAATTTCGAAATTTAATTTTTCTCAAAAATAATATTACTTAATACTCATTTTGCCCCATAACTCCGTTAATTGTAATTCGATCTTAACGTAATTAGCTTCAAAATAAAGCCAATGAAATTCTCTACAAATGTCTATGAGATCGTTTCAACGTAGTTTCAATATTTTCGCAGCTGCAACGCCTCAAAGTCAAAATTTCGAAATTTAATTTTTCTCAAAAATAATATTACTTAATACTCATTTTGCCCCCATAACTCCGTTAATTGTAATCCGATCTTAACGTAATTAGGTTCAAAATAAAGCCAATGAAATTCTCTACAAATGTCTAAGAGATCGTTTCAACGTAGTTTCAATATTTTCGCAGCTGCAACGTCTCAAAGTCAAAATTTCGAAATTTAATTTTTTTCAAAAATAATATTACTTAATACTAATTTTGCCCCCATAACTCCGTTAATTGTAATCCGATCTTAACGTAATTAGGTTCAAAATAAAGCCAATGAAATTCTCTACAAATGTCTAAGAGATCGTTTCAACGTAGTTTCAATATTTTCGCAGCTGCAACGTCTCAAAGTCAAAATTTCGAAATTTAATTTTTTTCAAAAATAATATTACTTAATACTCATTTTGCCCCCATAACTCCGTTAATTGTAATCCGATCTTAACGTAATTAGGTTCAAAATAAAGCCAATGAAATTCTCTACAAATGTCTAAGAGATCGTTTCAACGTAGTTTCAATATTTTCGCAGCTGCAACGTCTCAAAGTCAAAATTTCGAAATTTAATTTTTTTCAAAAATAATATTACTTAATACTCATTTTGCCCCCATAACTCCGTTAATTGTAATCCGATCTTAACGTAATTAGGTTCAAAATAAAGCCAATGAAATTCTCTACAAATGTCTAAGAGATCGTTTCAACGTAGTTTCAATATTTTCGCAGCTGCAACGTCTCAAAGTCAAAAATTCGAAATTTAATTTTTCTCAAAAATAATATTACTTAATACTCATTTTGCCCCCATAACTCCGTTAATTGTAATCCGATCTTAACGTAATTAGGTTCAAAATAAAGCCAATGAAATTCTCTACAAATGTCTAAGAGATCGTTTCAACGTAGTTTCAATATTTTCGCAGCTGCAACGTCTCAAAGTCAAAATTTCGAAATTTAATTTTTTTCAAAAATAATATTACTTAATACTCATTTTGTCCCATAACTCCGTTAATTGTAATTCGATCTTAACGTAATTAGGTTCAAAATAAAGCCAATGAAATTCTCTACAAATGTCTATGAGATCGTTTCAACGTAGTTTCAATATTTTCGCAGCTGCAACGCCTCAAAGTCAAAATTTCGAAATTTAATTTTTCTCAAAAATAATATTACTTAATACTCATTTTGCCCCATAACTCCGTTAATTGTAATTCGATCTTAACGTAATTAGGTTCAAAATAAAGCCAATGAAATTCTCTACAAATGTCTATGAGATCGTTTCAACGTAGTTTCAATATTTTCGCAGCTGCAACGCCTCAAAGTCAAAAATTCGAAATTTAATTTTTCTCAAAAATAATATTACTTAATACTCATTTTGCCCCCATAACTCCGTTAATTGTAATCCGATCTTAACGTAATTAGGTTCAAAATAAAGCCAATGAAATTCTCTACAAATGTCTAAGAGATCGTTTCAACGTAGTTTCAATATTTTCGCAGCTGCAACGTCTCAAAGTCAAAATTTCGAAATTTAATTTTTTTCAAAAATAATATTACTTAATACTCATTTTGCCCCCATAACTCCGTTAATTGTAATCCGATCTTAACGTAATTAGGTTCAAAATAAAGCCAATGAAATTCTCTACAAATGTCTATGAGATCGTTTCAACGTAGTTTCAATATTTTCGCAGCTGCAACGCCTCAAAGTCAAAAATTCGAAATTTAATTTTTCTCAAAAATAATATTACTTAATACTCATTTTGCCCCCATAACTCCGTTAATTGTAATCCGATCTTAACGTAATTAGGTTCAAAATAAAGCCAATGAAATTCTCTACAAATGTCTATGAGATCGTTTCAACGTAGTTTCAATATTTTCGCAGCTGCAACGCCTCAAAGTCAAAAATTCGAAATTTAATTTTTCTCAAAAATAATATTACTTAATACTCATTTTGCCCCCATAACTCCGTTAATTGTAATCCGATCTTAACGTAATTAGGTTCAAAATAAAGCCAATGAAATTCTCTACAAATGTCTAAGAGATCGTTTCAACGTAGTTTCAATATTTTCGCAGCTGCAACGTCTCAAAGTCAAAATTTCGAAATTTAATTTTTTTCAAAAATAATATTACTTAATACTCATTTTGTCCCATAACTCCGTTAATTGTAATTCGATCTTAACGTAATTAGCTTCAAAATAAAGCCAATAAAATTCTCTACAAATGTTTTTCAGATCGTTTCAACGTAGTTTCAATATTTTCGCAGCTGCAACGCCTCAAAGTCAAAAATTCGAAATTTAATTTTTCTCAAAAATAATATTACTTAATACTCATTTTGCCCCCATAACTCCGTTAATTGTAATCCGATCTTAACGTAATTAGGTTCAAAATAAAGCCAATGAAATTCTCTACAAATGTTTTTCAGATCGTTTCAACGTAGTTTCAATATTTTCGCAGCTGCAACGCCTCAAAGTCAAAAATTCGAAATTTAATTTTTCTCAAAAATAATATTACTTAATACTCATTTTGCCCCCATAACTCCGTTAATTGTAATCCGATCTTAACGTAATTAGGTTCAAAATAAAGCCAATGAAATTCTCTACAAATGTCTAAGAGATCGTTTCAACGTAGTTTCAATATTTTCGCAGCTGCAACGTCTCAAAGTCAAAATTTCGAAATTTAATTTTTTTCAAAAATAATATTACTTAATACTCATTTTGTCCCATAACTCCGTTAATTGTAATTCGATCTTAACGTAATTAGCTTCAAAATAAAGCCAATAAAATTCTCTACAAATGTTTTTCAGATCGTTTCAACGTAGTTTCAATATTTTCGCAGCTGCAACGCCTCAAAGTCAAAATTTCGAAATTTAATTTTTCTCAAAAATAATATTACTTAATACTCATTTTGTCCCATAACTCCGTTAATTGTAATCCGATCTTAACGTAATTAGGTTCAAAATAAAGCCAATGAAATTCTCTACAAATGTCTAAGAGATCGTTTCAACGTAGTTTCAATATTTTCGCAGCTGCAACGTCTCAAAGTCAAAAATTCGAAATTTAATTTTTTTCAAAAATAATATTACTTAATACTCATTTTGTCCCATAACTCCGTTAATTGTAATCCGATCTTAACGTAATTAGGTTCAAAATAAAGCCAATGAAATTCTCTACAAATGTCTAAGAGATCGTTTCAACGTAGTTTCAATATTTTCGCAGCTGCAACGTCTCAAAGTCAAAAATTCGAAATTTAATTTTTTTCAAAAATAATATTACTTAATACTCATTTTGTCCCATAACTCCGTTAATTGTAATTCGATCTTAACGTAATTAGGTTCAAAATAAAGCCAATGAAATTCTCTACAAATGTCTAAGAGATCGTTTCAACGTAGTTTCAATATTTTCGCAGCTGCAACGTCTCAAAGTCAAAATTTCGAAATTTAATTTTTTTCAAAAATAATATTACTTAATACTCATTTTGCCCCCATAACTCCGTTAATTGTAATCCGATCTTAACGTAATTAGGTTCAAAATAAAGCCAATGAAATTCTCTACAAATGTCTAAGAGATCGTTTCAACGTAGTTTCAATATTTTCGCAGCTGCAACGTCTCAAAGTCAAAATTTCGAAATTTAATTTTTTTCAAAAATAATATTACTTAATACTCATTTTGCCCCCATAACTCCGTTAATTGTAATCCGATCTTAACGTAATTAGGTTCAAAATAAAGCCAATGAAATTCTCTACAAATGTCTAAGAGATCGTTTCAACGTAGTTTCAATATTTTCGCAGCTGCAACGCCTCAAAGTCAAAAATTCGAAATTTAATTTTTCTCAAAAATAATATTACTTAATACTCATTTTGCCCCCATAACTCCGTTAATTGTAATCCGATCTTAACGTAATTAGGTTCAAAATAAAGCCAATGAAATTCTCTACAAATGTCTATGAGATCGTTTCAACGTAGTTTCAATATTTTCGCAGCTGCAACGCCTCAAAGTCAAAAATTCGAAATTTAATTTTTCTCAAAAATAATATTACTTAATACTCATTTTGCCCCCATAACTCCGTTAATTGTAATCCGATCTTAACGTAATTAGGTTCAAAATAAAGCCAATGAAATTCTCTACAAATGTCTAAGAGATCGTTTCAACGTAGTTTCAATATTTTCGCAGCTGCAACGTCTCAAAGTCAAAATTTCGAAATTTAATTTTTTTCAAAAATAATATTACTTAATACTCATTTTGCCCCATAACTCCGTTAATTGTAATTCGATCTTAACGTAATTAGGTTCAAAATAAAGCCAATGAAATTCTCTACAAATGTCTATGAGATCGTTTCAACGTAGTTTCAATATTTTCGCAGCTGCAACGCCTCAAAGTCAAAAATTCGAAATTTAATTTTTCTCAAAAATAATATTACTTAATACTCATTTTGCCCCCATAACTCCGTTAATTGTAATCCGATCTTAACGTAATTAGGTTCAAAATAAAGCCAATGAAATTCTCTACAAATGTCTAAGAGATCGTTTCAACGTAGTTTCAATATTTTCGCAGCTGCAACGTCTCAAAGTCAAAATTTCGAAATTTAATTTTTTTCAAAAATAATATTACTTAATACTCATTTTGCCCCCATAACTCCGTTAATTGTAATCCGATCTTAACGTAATTAGGTTCAAAATAAAGCCAATGAAATTCTCTACAAATGTCTAAGAGATCGTTTCAACGTAGTTTCAATATTTTCGCAGCTGCAACGTCTCAAAGTCAAAATTTCGAAATTTAATTTTTTTCAAAAATAATATTACTTAATACTCATTTTGTCCCATAACTCCGTTAATTGTAATTCGATCTTAACGTAATTAGCTTCAAAATAAAGCCAATAAAATTCTCTACAAATGTTTTTCAGATCGTTTCAACGTAGTTTCAATATTTTCGCAGCTGCAACGCCTCAAAGTCAAAATTTCGAAATTTAATTTTTCTCAAAAATAATATTACTTAATACTCATTTTGTCCCATAACTCCGTTAATTGTAATCCGATCTTAACGTAATTAGGTTCAAAATAAAGCCAATGAAATTCTCTACAAATGTCTAAGAGATCGTTTCAACGTAGTTTCAATATTTTCGCAGCTGCAACGTCTCAAAGTCAAAAATTCGAAATTTAATTTTTTTCAAAAATAATATTACTTAATACTCATTTTGTCCCATAACTCCGTTAATTGTAATTCGATCTTAACGTAATTAGGTTCAAAATAAAGCCAATGAAATTCTCTACAAATGTCTAAGAGATCGTTTCAACGTAGTTTCAATATTTTCGCAGCTGCAACGTCTCAAAGTCAAAATTTCGAAATTTAATTTTTTTCAAAAATAATATTACTTAATACTCATTTTGCCCCCATAACTCCGTTAATTGTAATCCGATCTTAACGTAATTAGGTTCAAAATAAAGCCAATGAAATTCTCTACAAATGTCTAAGAGATCGTTTCAACGTAGTTTCAATATTTTCGCAGCTGCAACGTCTCAAAGTCAAAATTTCGAAATTTAATTTTTTTCAAAAATAATATTACTTAATACTCATTTTGTCCCATAACTCCGTTAATTGTAATTCGATCTTAACGTAATTAGCTTCAAAATAAAGCCAATAAAATTCTCTACAAATGTTTTTCAGATCGTTTCAACGTAGTTTCAATATTTTCGCAGCTGCAACGCCTCAAAGTCAAAATTTCGAAATTTAATTTTTCTCAAAAATAATATTACTTAATACTCATTTTGTCCCATAACTCCGTTAATTGTAATCCGATCTTAACGTAATTAGGTTCAAAATAAAGCCAATGAAATTCTCTACAAATGTCTAAGAGATCGTTTCAACGTAGTTTCAATATTTTCGCAGCTGCAACGTCTCAAAGTCAAAAATTCGAAATTTAATTTTTTTCAAAAATAATATTACTTAATACTCATTTTGTCCCATAACTCCGTTAATTGTAATTCGATCTTAACGTAATTAGGTTCAAAATAAAGCCAATGAAATTCTCTACAAATGTCTATGAGATCGTTTCAACGTAGTTTCAATATTTTCGCAGCTGCAACGCCTCAAAGTCAAAAATTCGAAATTTAATTTTTCTCAAAAATAATATTACTTAATACTCATTTTGCCCCCATAACTCCGTTAATTGTAATCCGATCTTAACGTAATTAGGTTCAAAATAAAGCCAATGAAATTCTCTACAAATGTCTAAGAGATCGTTTCAACGTAGTTTCAATATTTTCGCAGCTGCAACGTCTCAAAGTCAAAATTTCGAAATTTAATTTTTTTCAAAAATAATATTACTTAATACTCATTTTGCCCCCATAACTCCGTTAATTGTAATCCGATCTTAACGTAATTAGGTTCAAAATAAAGCCAATGAAATTCTCTACAAATGTCTAAGAGATCGTTTCAACGTAGTTTCAATATTTTCGCAGCTGCAACGTCTCAAAGTCAAAATTTCGAAATTTAATTTTTTTCAAAAATAATATTACTTAATACTCATTTTGTCCCATAACTCCGTTAATTGTAATTCGATCTTAACGTAATGTTCAAAATAAAGCCAATGAAATTCTCTACAAATGTCTATGAGATCGTTTCAACGTAGTTTCAATATTTTCGCAGCTGCAACGCCTCAAAGTCAAAATTTCGAAATTTAATTTTTCTCAAAAATAATATTACTTAATACTCATTTTGCCCCATAACTCCGTTAATTGTAATCCGATCTTAACGTAATTAGGTTCAAAATAAAGCCAATGAAATTCTCTACAAATGTCTATGAGATCGTTTCAACGTAGTTTCAATATTTTCGCAGCTGCAACGCCTCAAAGTCAAAATTTCGAAATTTAATTTTTCTCAAAAAATAATATTACTTAATACTCATTTTGCCCCATAACTCCGTTAATTGTAATCCAATCTTAACGTAATTAGGTTCAAAATAAAGCCAATGAAATTCTCTACAAATGTCTATGAGATCGTTTCAACGTAGTTTCAATATTTTCGCAGCTGCAACGCCTCAAAGTCAAAATTTCGAAATTTAATTTTTCTCAAAAATAATATTACTTAATACTCATTTTGCCCCCATAACTCCGTTAATTGTAATCCGATCTTAACGTAATTAGGTTCAAAATAAAGCCAATGAAATTTTCTACAAATGTCTATGAGATCGTTTCAACGTAGTTTCAATATTTTCGCAGCTGCAACGCCTCAAAGTCAAAATTTCGAAATTTAATTTTTCTCAAAAATAATATTACTTAATACTCATTTTGCCCCATAACTCCGTTAATTGTAATCCGATCTTAACGTAATTAGGTTCAAAATAAAGCCAATGAAATTCTCTACAAATGTCTATGAGATCGTTTCAACGTAGTTTCAATATTTTCGCAGCTGCAACGCCTCAAAGTCAAAAATTCGAAATTTAATTTTTCTCAAAAATAATATTACTTAATACTCATTTTGCCCCATAACTCCGTTAATTGTAATCCGATCTTAACGTAATTAGGTTCAAAATAAAGCCAATGAAATTCTCTACAAATGTCTTTGAGATCGTTTCAACGTAGTTTCAATATTTTCGCAGCTGCAACGCCTCAAAGTCAAAAATTCGAAATTTAATTTTTCTCAAAAATAATATTACTTAATACTCATTTTGCCCCATAACTCCGTTAATTGTAATCCGATCTTAACGTAATTAGGTTCAAAATAAAGCCAATGAAATTCTCTACAAATGTCTTTGAGATCGTTTCAACGTAGTTTCAATATTTTCGCAGCTGCAACGCCTCAAAGTCAAAATTTCGAAATTTAATTTTTCTCAAAAATAATATTACTTAATACTCATTTTGCCCCATAACTCCGTTAATTGTAATCCGATCTTAACGTAATTAGCTTCAAAATAAAGCCAATGAAATTCTCTACAAATGTCTAAGAGATCGTTTCAACGTAGTTTCAATATTTTCGCAGCTGCAACGCCTCAAAGTCAAAAATTCGAAATTTAATTTTTCTCAAAAATAATATTACTTAATTCTCATTTTGCCCCATAACTCCGTTAATTGTAATCCGATCTTAACGTAATTAGGTTCAAAATAAAGCCAATGAAATTCTCTACAAATGTCTATGAGATCGTTTCAACGTAGTTTCAATATTTTCGCAGCTGCAACGCCTCAAAGTCAAAATTTCGAAATTTAATTTTTCTCAAAAATAATATTACTTAATACTCATTTTGCCCCATAACTCCGTTAACTGTAATCCGATCTTAACGTAATTAGCTTCAAAATAAAGCCAATAAAATTCTCTACAAATGTCTTTCAGATCGTTTCAACGTAGTTTCAATATTTTCGCAGCTGCAACGCCTCAAAGTCAAAAATTCGAAATTTAATTTTTTCTCAAAAAATAATATTACTTTAATACTCATTTCGCCCCATAACTCCGTTAATTGTAATCCGATCTTAACGTAATTAGGTTCAAAATAAAGCCAATGAAATTCTCTACAAATGTCTATGAGATCGTTTCAACGTAGTTTCAATATTTTCGCAGCTGCAACGCCTCAAAGTCAAAATTTCGAAATTTAATTTTTCTCAAAAATAATATTACTTAATACTCATTTTGCCCCATAACTCCGTTAATTGTAATCCGATCTTAACGTAATTAGGTTCAAAATAAAGCCAATGAAATTCTCTACAAATGTCTATGAGATCGTTTCAACGTAGTTTCAATATTTTCGCAGCTGCAACGCCTCAAAGTCAAAAATTCGAAATTTAATTTTTCTCAAAAATAATATTACTTAATACTCATTTCGCCCCATAACTCCGTTAATTGTAATCCGATCTTAACGTAATTAGGTTCAAAATAAAGCCAATGAAATTCTCTACAAATGTCTATGAGATCGTTTCAACGTAGTTTCAATATTTTCGCAGCTGCAACGCCTCAAAGTCAAAATTTCGAAATTTAATTTTTCTCAAAAATAATATTACTTAATACTCATTTTGTCCCATAACTCCGTTAATTGTAATCCGATCTTAACGTAATTAGGTTCAAAATAAAGCCAATGAAATTTTCTACAAATGTCTATGAGATCGTTTCAACGTAGTTTCAATATTTTCGCAGCTGCAACGCCTCAAAGTCAAAATTTCGAAATTTAATTTTTCTCAAAAATAATATTACTTAATACTCATTTTGCCCCATAACTCCGTTAATTGTAATCCGATCTTAACGTAATTAGGTTCAAAATAAAGCCAATGAAATTCTCTACAAATGTCTATGAGATCGTTTCAACGTAGTTTCAATATTTTCGCAGCTGCAACGCCTCAAAGTCAAAAATTCGAAATTTAATTTTTCTCAAAAATAATATTACTTAATACTCATTTCGCCCCATAACTCCGTTAATTGTAATCCGATCTTAACGTAATTAGGTTCAAAATAAAGCCAATGAAATTCTCTACAAATGTCTTTGAGATCGTTTCAACGTAGTTTCAATATTTTCGCAGCTGCAACGCCTCAAAGTCAAAATTTCGAAATTTAATTTTTCTCAAAAATAATATTACTTAATACTCATTTTGCCCCATAACTCCGTTAACTGTAATCCGATCTTAACGTAATTAGCTTCAAAATAAAGCCAATAAAATTCTCTACAAATGTCTTTCAGATCGTTTCAACGTAGTTTCAATATTTTCGCAGCTGCAACGCCTCAAAGTCAAAAATTCGAAATTTAATTTTTCTCAAAAATAATATTACTTAATACTCATTTCGCCCCATAACTCCGTTAATTGTAATCCGATCTTAACGTAATTAGGTTCAAAATAAAGCCAATGAAATTCTCTACAAATGTCTATGAGATCGTTTCAACGTAGTTTCAATATTTTCGCGCAGC
>OU892292.1:2804019-2864951 GCA_917834065.1 Ceutorhynchus assimilis | reverse complement strand
AAAAAAAATTAAATTTGTACTAGATTGAGTACATTTATAAGATTTGTTAGTATGTACAAATTTTATTTATAAAAATTTTGACGTAGTTTAAGAAAAAAGTACTAGATTTAGTACATATAATTTTTTGCTACAATTGATCAAATTAGTACAATTATTATTTATTTGTGAAATTCTGTAATTGTACTAAAAAATAGTAGAATTTCTACAGGGTTGTTAATTTTTAGTTTAATTCCAAAAATTGGTTCAACCAATCCAGGGCTACCTAAAATTCGTAAATGTACTAAAAAAATTATAAAATTGTGAAATAGCATGTATTTCAAAATTTGTACTAAATCTAATACATTTATAAGATATTTTAGTACAATTTTTATTTAAGATATTTTTGACATATTATCGAAAATTATACTAAACTTACACAAAATTATCAATCCTATTAAATTTGTTAGTTGTACGAAAAATAGTACAATTATTATTCTTATTTGTCAGAAGCTGTAGTAAAAAATTATACAATTTTTTCAAGGTTGTTATTTTGAATAAAATACCTGTCAAATATGTCGATGAATAAAAAAACTGTCAGAAGTGTCAATAAATAGGAAAAAACTGTCAAAAATAACAATAAATAAAAAATTGTCAATAATTAAAGAAAACTGTCAAAATGTGAATAAATAAACTTTCAAAAATGTCAATAGATGAAAAAAAATGTCAAAAATGTGAAAGAGGCAAACTTTCAAAAATGTCGATAGAAATGTTAATAGATGAAAAAACTGTCAAAAAAGACAAAAAAATAAAAAAAGTTTCAATAAATAAAATAACACATTTTTTTTTTTCATATTTGACATTTGTGACAGTTTTTTATATTTATTGACAGTTTTTTCCTTTATTGATATTTTTGATAGTTTTTCATTTATTGACATTTTTTACAGTTTTTTTTATTTATAGAAATTTTTGACAGTTTTTTTGTGTATGAAAAATTTTGATAATAGATAGTTGTTAATATTTGACAATTGTCTTATTTGTTGACATTTAACAATGGTTTTGTTTCTTGACATTTGACACTTTAATTACGATTTTTCATAGTTTTTACATTTTTATCAGTTTTTTTTAGTTGACATTAGTGAATGTATATTTAATTTATTGACGTTTCTGACAGTTTTTGAATTTACTGACATTTCTTATAATTTTTTTTTTTATAGTTTTTTCTTTTTTTCAACATTTTTGTCAGTTATAATTATTGACATTTTTAACAATTTTTCATGTATGACATTTTTGACAGTTATTTTATTTATTTATATTTCTGACGATTTTTTGTTTATTGACATTTTTGACATTATTAATTTTTTTTTCTAATAACTAACATTTTTGACAATTTTTTTAATTTATTGACACTTGAGTTTTTTTATTTATTGCCAAAATGCTAATAATTAAGAAACTATCAAAAATGTCAATAAATAAAAAAAGTTGTCCAAAATGTCAAAAAATTAAAATTTGTCAAAAATATCATTAGATAAAAAAAAATGTTAAAAATATCAATAAATAAACAGTGTCAAATGTCAAAAAATAGAAAAACTCAAAAATGTCAATAAATACAAAAAATAGTACAATTATTATTCTTATTTGTCAGAAGCTGTACTAAAAAATTATACAATTTTTTCAAGGTTGTTATTTTTAATAAAATACCTGTCAAATATGTCGATGAATAAAAAAACTGTCAGAAGTGTCAATAAATAGGAAAAAACTGTCAAAAATAACAATAAATAAAAAATTGTCAATAATTAAAGAAAACTCTCAAAATGTGAATAAATAAACTTTCAAAAATGTCAATAGATGAAAAAAAATGTCAAAAATGTGAAAGAGGCAAACTTTCAAAAATGTCGATAGAAATGTTAATAGATGAAAAAACTGTCAAAAAAGAAAAAAAAATAAAAAAAGTTTCAATAAATAAAATAACACATTTTTTTTTTCATATTTGACATTTGTGACAGTTTTTTATATTTATTGACAGTTTTTTCCTTTATTGATATTTTTGATAGTTTTTCATTTATTGACATTTTTTACAGTTTTTTTTATTTATAGAAATTTTTGACAGTTTTTTTGTGTATGAAAAATTTTGATAATAGATAGTTGTTTTGTTTTTTGACATTTGATAGTTGTTTCATTTGTTAATATTTGACAATTGTCTTATTTGTTGACATTTAACAATGGTTTTGTTTCTTGACATTTGACACTTTAATTGCGATTTTTCATAGTTTTTACATTTTTATCAGTTTTTTTTTAGTTGACATTAGTGAATGTATATTTAATTTATTGACGTTTCTGACAGTTTTTGAATTTACTGACATTTCTTATAATTTTTTTTTTTATAGTTTTTTCTTTTTTTCAACATTTTTGTCAGTTATAATTATTGACATTTTTAACAATTTTTCATGTATGACATTTTTGACAGTTATTTTATTTATTGATACTTCTGTCGATTTTTTGTTTATTGACATTTTTGACATTATTATTTATTATCATTATTAAATATTTTTTCTAATAACATTTTTGACAATTTTTTTAATTTATTGACACTTTTGAGTTTTTTTATTTATTGCCAAAATGCTAATAATTAAGAAACTATCAAAAATGTCAATAAATAAAAAAAGTTGTCGAAAATGTTAAAAAATTAAAATTTGTCAAAAATATCATTAGATAAAAAAAAAATGTTAAAAATATCAATAAATAAACAGTGTCAAATGTCAAAAAATAGAAAAACTTAAAAATGTCAATAAATAAAAAAACTAATAATACATGTCAATAAGCACAAAAAATCGATAAAAGTGTCAATAAATAGATTAACTGATTTTTTGACATTTATTTTATATTTTGACATTTCTGACAGCTTTTTCTATGTATTGACACTTTTGATAGTTATTTATTTATTGATATTTTTAACAGTTTTTTACTTTTTTAATATTTTGACGATTGATAATTACATATTTTGACAAAAAATATTAGTTGACAATTGTTTCATTTGTTGACATTTGACAATAATTGTTTTGTTTGTTGACATTTGACCTTTTATTTGCCACTTTTAACAGTTTTTAAATTTATTTAGAATTTTGAAAGTTTTTTCTATTTATTGGTATTTTTCTTATTCATTGACATATTATTTTTGTTTTTGACAGTTTTTTCTTTTTTTAAACATTTTTGTTAGTTATTATATTTATTTATTAACATTTTTAATAATTTTTTGAATTTTCTGACATTTTTTACAGTTTTATTCATTAAATTGATGTAATTTCGTGTTTGTCGTTGTTGTATTTTTTTTTTGTAAATTTCTAAATTTTTATTGTTTTTTTGAATTTTTATAATTTTTTCATTATTTTTTTGAATTTTTGTGATTTTTTATAATTTTTATAATTTTCTGATTTTTTTAAAATTTTTATAATTTTTTCAAATATTCATGAATTGTTTTTGTGTTTTTTTTGTGATTTTCATAGTTTTTTGTTTTTTAAATTTTTATAATTTTTTTGAATTTTTTGTGATTTTATAAATTTTTATATTTTTTTGTAATTTTCGTAAATTTTTATTATTTTTTGAATAATTATGATTTATGTAATTTTTTTGAAATTTTATGATATTTTATGTTTTGTTTTTTCGAATTTTTATGAATTTTTTAAAATTTTGTAATTTTCATGAATATTTATAATATTTATTTTCGTATATTTTTATGATTTTTGTTATTAAAAATTGTGAAAATCATAGAGATTAATAAAAATCACAAAAAATCATAAAAATTTAAGAATTAAAAAAATTGAGAGAATAAAAAAATTACGAAAAAGCACAAAAAGCTACAAAAGTTTACGAGAAACACAAATAAAAATTTGAAAAATCAGAAAAAAAAATAAAAATAAAAATCATAAAAATTTCAAAAAACAAAAAAAATAACGAAAAACATTAAAGTTTGCTTTTTGAAATTTGAAAAACTTACAAAAATTATAAAAATTCAGAAAAATATAAAAATTACAAAAAATAAACAAAAATAAAAATTATAAATATTCATGAAAATTACAATATTTCAAAAAAATCATAAAAATTCAAAAAAACAAAACATAAAATATCATAAAATTTTTAAAAAATTACATAAATCTAATTATTCAAAAAATAAAAAATTTACGAAAATTACAAAAAACATAAAAATTTATAAAATCACAAAAAATTCAAAGAAATTATAAAAATTTAAAAAACAAAAAACTATGAAAATCACAAAAAAACCACAAAAACAATTCATGAATATTTGAAAAAATTATAAAAATTTTAAAAAAATCATAAAAATTTACATAAAACATAAAAATTCACAAAAATCATGATAATATTTAGAAAGCTACAAAAAATTATAATAATTATGAAAAATCACAAATATCGTAAAAGTTTATGAAAATTATAAAAAATCACAAAAATTCAAAAAAATCATGAAAAAATTCAAAAAAATAATAAAAATTTAGAAATTTCCAAAAAAAAATACATTGACAATTACGGAATTACATCAATTTAATGAATAAAACTGTAAAAAATGTCAAAAAATTCAAAGAATTATTAAAAATATCAATAAATAAATATAATTAACAAAAATGTTTAAAAAAAGAAAAAAACTGTCAAAAACAAAAATAATAATGTCAATGAATAAGAAAACTATCAAAAATGCCAATAAATAGAAAAAACTGTTAAAATTCTAAATAAATTTAAAAACTGTCAAAAGTGGCAAATAAAAGATCAAATGTCAATAAACAAAACAATTATTGTCAAATGTCAACAAATGAAACAATTGTCAAATAATATCAACAAACAAAATATGTAACTATCAATCGTCAAAATATTAAAAAAGTAAAAAACTGTTAAAAATATCAATAAATAAATAACTATCAAAAGTGTCAATACATAGAAAAAGCTGTCAGAAATGTCTTCCAAAATTTTTTTCTGAAAATTTATTTTTTTAAATTTTTTTTTTTTAAATTTTCTTGTTTAAAATATGTGAAATTTCTACGAAATTGAAAGAATAAAAAAAAAAAAAATTTAAAATACATATTTACATTTAAAAAAAAAAATCAAAATCAAAAAAAAAAATTAGAAAAAATGTTTCTGAAAAAAATTTCAAAAAAAAAAAATCCAAAAAAAATTTCAAAAAAAAAATTTGTAAAAAATTGAAAAAAAAAAATTCATAAAAAAAATTTTCAGAAAAATAAATTGAAAAAAAAATTTTCGACAAAATCTTGAACTTTTTTGAAATTTTTTTTTTTGAAAATATATTTTTTGAAAATTTTTGTAAAAAATTTTTTTTTAAATTTTTTTTTCTGAAAATTTTTTTTATGAATTTTTTATTCGATTTTTTTTTTTAATTTTTCAAAAATTTTTCGTTTAGAACATTTTTTCAGATATTTTTTTTTTGAATTTTTTTTTTTAAATTTTTGTTTTTATATTTTTTCTGAAATTTTTTTTTCAATTTTTTTTGGAAGTTAATTTTGTTGAAAAAAATTAATTTTGAATTTTTTTTACTTTTAAAATTTAAATTTGATTTTTTTTTTTTTTATTTCTCTTCTGAATTTTTTTTTTATTATTTTTTTCAGAAACATTTTTTCTGAATTTTTTTTATTTTTATTTTTTCTCTGCAAATTTCTTGTTTTGAATTTTTTTTGTTAATATGTAATGTTTTTTTTTTAATTTTTCTCAATTTTTTTTTAAATCTTTTTCTGGATTTTTTTTATTTTTTTTTTTTGAATTTTTCGAAATTTTTTCCAGAAACATTTTTTTTTGAAAATTATTCGTTTTGTTTGAAAATTTTTTTCTGAAATTTTATTTTTTTAATTTTTTTTTTTTAAATTTTCTTGTTTAAAATATTCGAAATTTCTACGAAATTGAAAGAATAAAAAAAAAAATTTAAAATATTTACATTTAAAAAAAAAATCAAAATCAAAAAAAAAAAAATCAGAAAAAATGCTTCTGAAAAAAATTAAAAAAAAAAAAAAATCCAAAAAAAATTTCAAAAAAAAAATTTGTAAAAAATTAAAAAAAAAAATTCATAAAAAAAATTTTCAGAAAAAAAAATTTTCAGAAAAAAAAATTAAAAAAAAAATTTTTTACAAAAATTTTCAAAAAATATATGTATTTTCAAAAAAAAAATTTCAAAAAAGTTCAAGATGGAAAATTTTCCAAAAATAAATTTTTGGAAAAACATTAAAACAAAAAAATTTTCAGAGAAAAAAAAAATTCAAAAAATTTATGATAAAAAAAAATTACATACAAAGAAATACAAAAATTACAAAAAAATAAGAAAATTAAGAAAAAATCGATAAATGTCCATAGTTTTTTGGTTTTTTGAAAAAAAAATCAATTTTTCGATAATTTTTGATTTTTTGCAATTTTCACAAAAAAATAAATAAAATCGCATAGAATCGATAGTAAATATAACATTATCGATACCATTTTTAGTTATGGGCTCAACTATCGATATTAATTGATTTTTTTCTCAATTTTCTTATTTTTTCGTATTTTTTGTAATTTAATTTTTTTTTTTTTGGAAATTTTGATTTTTCGCAATTTTCGCAAAAAAATAAATAAAATCGCCTAGAATCGATATTAAATTTATTTACAGAATATTATCGATATCATTTTTAGAGATGGGCTCAACTATCGACATTAATCGATTTTTTTTTAAATTTTCTTATTTTTTGTAATTTATTTTTATTTTTTTCGAAAATTTTGATTTTTCGCAATTTTCGCAAAAAAAATAAATAAATAGATAAAATCGCCTAGAATCGTTATTAAATTTATTTATTTTACATTATCGATATCATTTTTAGAGATGTGTTCAACTATCGACATTAATCGATTTTTTCTCAATTTTCTTATTTTTTTGTAATTTTCGTATTTCTTTGTATGTAATTGAATTTTTTTTTTTGGAAATTTTGATTTTTCGAAATTTTATTTCAAATTTTTTGAATTTTTTTTTTCTCTGAAAATTTTTTTGTTTTAATGTTTTTCCAAAAATATATTTTTTGAAAATTTTTGTAAAAAATTTTTTTGAAAATTTTTGTAAAAAAATTTTTTTAATTTTTTTTTTTCTGAAAATGTTTTTTTCTGAAAATTTTTTTTATGAATTTTTTATTCGATTTTTTTTTTTAATTTTTCAAAAATTTTTCGTTTAGAACATTTTTTCAGATATTTTTTTTTTGAAATTTTTTTTTTTCTCTTGAATTTTTTTAATTTTTTTTTTAAATTTTTGTTTTTATATTTTTTCTGAAATTTTTTTAAAATTTTTTTTGGAAGTTAATTTTGTTAAAAAAAATTAATTTTGAATTTTTTTTACTTTTAAAATTTAAATTTGATTTTTTTTTTTTTTAATTTATCTTCTGAATTTTTTTTTTATTATTTTTTTCAGAAACATTTTTTCTGAGTTTTTTTTATTTTTATTTTTTCTCTGCAAATTTCTTGTTTTGAATTTTTTTTGTTAATAATGTTTTTTTTTTTATTTTTTTCAATTTTTTTTTTTAAATATTTTTTCTGAATTTTTTTAATTTTAATGCACGGATCTGCCTGCATCATTTTGTAATTATTTGTATATAATTTTTTATCTACGACTGCTTAGTTGACCAATTATGTTCCAGATAATTTTGTGTATGTTACTTGGCAAATTTAATTTAACGTTCATTTTCGATAGATATCGATACTTGAATCAATCAATTTTAATATTGATTTCCAACACTATCAAAATCGATGTTAAAAATGGTCGTAGATAAACTAATATATTTTTTTTAATTTAAATTAAATTGTGTATTATTTACTATAGATGTTTGAATAATTATATTATGTACTTGTAATACTTAAGTGTGTAAATAGAAAGCAAAATTGTAAAATTTAAAAAAAAAAAAAACTTTTAACTGTTATTATTTTATATTTATTGTATATTTTTTCTTATTATTTTTAATTATTGATTATTGAGTGTGAAAAAAAAAAAATCTCGAAAAATTGGCCTTAAGCATATCGAAAGACTGATTGAATTTTTTGTTGTATTAAAAAAATAATTTCATTAACATAAAAATTAAAAATTTAATGTTATTTTTAATAATTTTATTAATTATTTATTCAATTAATTAATTTTAATATTTTAACCAAATAATATTAAGTATATACCTAATATCTACCAAAATCGCACCAAAAAAAAACAAGAAAAATATCCTGACTTAGCACCTATAGTATATTTTGTATATTACTTATAAAATACCTAATCCTAAATATGTGTGATTCCTATACAAATTAAATAAACTATAGATTCCAAAAAATAGTATGTAGTTTTTTTATTGTAGTTTTAACTTTAAAGCTTAATTGCTCGACTTCTCTTTGGACTTTCAACATGTTGTGATGTAAACGTACCCAAAGCGTTTCAATATATTTTTCTTAGTTAACTCTATTGAAAATAGATGGCGTTTCGTATCAACTCAATAGAATTGGTTCGGTTTACATCGCCTACATTTTTCAGTTAAAATTTTAGGGTTTTTGAATACATTTATACCTGATTTATCGAATAGAAAAGTTAAAATTGGAAAAAAATAAATAAAAATTTGACTCATTTTTCTCTATGGATTTTTACTTAAAAATTTTCAAATTTCTTTTTTTTTCCAAAATTTTTAAACTCATGTATTTTTTTCATATTTTTTTAGTTTTTTTGTTGTTTGTAATTTTCATAATTTGATTTCTTTTGTATTTTTTGTTGTAATCGCATTTTTTCCTTTTTTTTTTTAAATATTTTTGATTGTTCGAATTTTTTGTAATTTCCTTTTTTTCTATATTCTTGCATTTTTTGTTTTCGTTTATCTTTTTTTTTTTTCAATTTTTGTCTTTTATTGTGGTTTTCTTCATTTTTGTATTTTTCGTATTTTATAATTTTTCTGTTATTTTTGTAATTTTAATATTTTTTTCGTAATTTTAATATTTTTTTGTAATTTCTATATTTTCTTTGTAATTCAAATTCAATTCTTAAAATTAAATATGTACAAAAAACCGAAAGAATTGATAATTTAATAAATTACAAAAAAAAATACAAATAAAATGGAAAATTACGAAAATACAAAATTCATAAAAAAAAAAACAAAAAATAAAGAAATAAGAAAAATACCAGAAAATACAAGAAAACTATAAAAAAATACAAAAATTACAAAATACAAAAATAAAAATCAATTAAATTAAAAAAAAATATATAATAAAAATTTAAAAGTTACACAGAAAACTAAAATAAAATAAAAATACAGATATTATCAATTAATACTGAAAAAAAAAAAAATACAAAATTTTTATAAAAAAAAACACATAAAATTTAAAAAAAAAAATATAAATATGTAGGTACAAAATTACCAAAAAAAAAATACAAAAATATATACATACAATAAATACAATACAATACAAATTTTTTTGTAATTTTAGAAATTTTTCGTTACTTGTTGTAGTTTTTGTTTTTTTTTCTTTTTTGAAAATTTAAAATTTCATAACTTCTTGCAAGTTTTGAAAATAAATTCCTTAAAATTCAATTTTAGAGATGAGCTCGACTATTGAAATCGATTCTCAAAATTCGATATCGAGAATCAATTATAGAGGTGAGCTCAATTTTTGAAAAAAAAAATATTTTTGTGATCGACTGAAATATCGACTCGATTTTAATGATTTTTGTGATATTTCATTGACATATTTGACAAATTTTTATTTTTTGTCATTTTTAAGTTTTTTTTATTTATTGCCAATATGCCAAAATACCAATAGTCAAAAAACTGTCAATAAATATAAAAATTGTCAAAAATATCAATAAATTTTAAACAATTATCAAAAGAGTCATTTAATAAGAAAAAATTGTCAAAAATATCAATAAAGTTAAAATTTATCAAAAATGTCAATAGATAAAAAAACTGTCAAAAATGTCAGTGGATAAAAAAAAATTGTCAGAATTTTCAATAAATCAAAAGCCTGTCAAAAATTTTTATAAATAAAAAGTGTCAAATGTCAAAAAACGAAACAAATGTCAAATGTCATTAAAAAAAATAATCTAATATCATTAAAGAAAATAATTATTGTCAAATGTCAAGAAACAAAACAATTATGAATTATCAAATAATAGAAAAAACTCAAAAATGTCAATAGACAAAAAAAATTGTTTTTTGACAGTTTTTTTTTATTGATCCTTCTAACAATTTTCTAATTTATTGACATAATTGACAGTTTTTAATTTTTTAACATTTTTTAGTTTTTTTTTATTTATTGATATTTTTGACAGTATTTTTCTCTCAGAAAATACATAATAAAGTTGACTCAAATTATTTTTATGTATGTATGTATTAATATTTTGACATTTAATAGTTCCTGTGTTTTTTGACATTTCACAATTGTTTCATTTGTTAACATTTGACAAGTATTTTTTTATTTGTTTACATTTGACAATGGTTTTATTTTAATTGTTTTGTTTATCAACATTTATCACTTTATTTGCCATTTTTGACAGTTTTTATATTTATTTAAATTTTTGACAGTTATTTTTTTCTTAACATTTTTGAGTTTCTTTATTGCCAAAATACCAATAATTGAAAAACTGTCAAAAATATCATTACATGAAAAAAATTATCTAAAATCTCAACAAACATAAAAAACTGTCAATAAATGAAAAACTATCAAAAATGTTAATAAAGAAAAAAATTTTAATAAATAGAAAAAACTGTCAGAAATGTAAATAAAAAAAAAGGGAAAATGTCAATAAACATAAGAAACTGTCACAAATATCAAAAAATGAAAATCTGTCAGAAATTTCAAAAAATAAAATAACGTTCAAAAATATCAATAAACAAAACAATTATCAAATGTCAACTAATAAAACAATTGTCGAATATCAAGAAATAAAACATTATTATTTGTCAAACGTCAAAAGACAAAATAACTATCAATTGTCAACTAATGAAACAATTGTCAAATGTCGATTAACGAAACCATTATCGTCAAATGTCAACAAATGGAACAATTGTCAAAAATGTCAACAAACAAAATAACAATCAATTGTCAAAATGTAAATAAATTTAAAAAAAAAAACTGTCAAAATGCCAATCAATAGAAAAACTTGTCAATTAATACATTTTTTTCAGGATTATCAGTTTTAGTATAATTTAAAATTTGGTTCAACTAATTCGTAAATGTACTAAAAAAATAATGAAATTGTCAAATAGTATGCATTTCAAAATTTGTACTAAATTTATAAGATTTTTTAGTATAATTTTTATTTATAAAAATTCTGACATAATTTCGAAAATTGTACTAGATTTAGTACATTCACAATAAATTTTTGGTACAATTGTCAAATTGGTACAATTATAATTTTTGTTTGTCAAACTCTGTGATTGTATTGAAAAATAGTTAATTTTTTTCACGGCAGTAAATTTTCAGTACAATTCCAAAAATTAGTTCAATTAATCTAGGGTTACCTGAAATTCGTAAATGTCCAAAAAAAAAAATGAAATTATCAAAATCAATTTGTACTAAATTTATAAGATTTTTTAGTACAAATTTTATTTATAAAAATTCTGACATAATTTCGAAAATTGTACTAGATTTAGTACATTTACGAAATTTTTTTAGTACAATTTATCAAATTAGTACAATTATATTTTTTGTTGTTGTTAAATTCCATAATTGTACTAAAAAAATAGTACAATTTTTTCAAGGTTTCTATTTTTAGTACAATTATAAAAATTGGTTGAACTAATCCAGGGTTACCTAAAGTTCATAAATGTACTAGAAAAATCGTAAAATGGTAAAAAAAATTAAATTTGTACTAGATTGAGTACATTTATAAGATTTGTTAGTATGTACAAATTTTATTTATAAAAATTTTGACGTAGTTTAAAAAAAAGTACTAGATTTAGTACATATAATTTTTTGCTACAATTGATCAAATTAGTACAATTATTATTTATTTGTGAAATTCTGTAATTGTACTAAAAAATAGTAGAATTTCTACAGGGTTGTTAATTTTTAGTTTAATTCCAAAAATTGGTTCAACCAATCCAGGGCTACCTAAAATTCGTAAATGTACTAAAAAAATTATAAAATTGTGAAATAGCATGTATTTCAAAATTTGTACTAAATCTAATACATTTATAAGATATTTTAGTACAATTTTTATTTAAGATATTTTTGACATATTTTCGAAAACTATACTTAATTTACACAAAATTATCAATCCTATTAAATTTGTTAGTTGTACGAAAAATAGTACAATTATTATTCTTATTTGTCAGAAGCTGTACTAAAAAATTATACAATTTTTTCAAGGTTGTTATTTTTAATAAAATACCTGTCAAATATGTCGATGAATAAAAAAACTGTCAGAAGTGTCAATAAATAGGAAAAAACTGTCAAAAATAACAATAAATAAAAAATTGTCAATAATTAAAGAAAACTGTCAAAATGTGAATAAATAAACTTTCAAAAATGTCAATAGATGAAAAAAAATGTCAAAAATGTGAGAGAGGCAAACTTTCAAAAATGTCGATAGAAATGTTAATAGATGAAAAAACTGTCAAAAAAGACAAAAAAATAAAAAAAGTTTCAATAAATAAAATAACACATTTTTTTTTCATATTTGACATTTGTGACAGTTTTTTATATTTATTGACAGTTTTTTCCTTTATTGATATTTTTGATAGTTTTTCATTTATTGACATTTTTTACAGTTTTTTTTATTTATAGAAATTTTTGACAGTTTTTTTGTGTATGAAAAATTTTGATAATAGATAGTTGTTTTGTTTTTTGACATTTGATAGTTGTTTCATTTGTTAATATTTGACAATTGTCTTATTTGTTGACATTTAACAATGGTTTTGTTTCTTGACATTTGACACTTTAATTACGATTTTTCATAGTTTTTACATTTTTATCAGTTTTTTTTTAGTTGACATTAGTGAATGTATATTTAATTTATTGACGTTTCTGACAGTTTTTAAATTTACTGACATTTCTTATAATTTTTTTTTTTATAGTTTTTTCTTTTTTTCAACATTTTTGTCAGTTATAATTATTGACATTTTTAACAATTTTTCATGTATGACATTTTTGATAGTTATTTTATTTATTGATACTTCTCTGTCGATTTTTTGTTTATTGACATTTTTGACATTATTATTTATTATCATTATTAAATATTTTTTCTAATAACTAACATTTTTGACAATTTTTTTAATTTATTGACACTTGAGTTTTTTTATTTATTGCCAAAATGCTAATAATTAAGAAACTATCAAAAATGTTAATAAATAAAAAAAGTTGTCGAAAATGTCAAAAAATTAAAATTTGTCAAAAATATCATTAGATAAAAAAAAATGTTAAAAATATCAATAAATAAACAGTGTCAAATGTCAAAAAATAGAAAAACTCAAAAATGTCAATAAATAAAAAAACTAATAATACATGTCAATAAGCACAAAAAATCGATAAAAGTGTCAATAAATAGATTAACTGATTTTTTGACATTTATTTTATATTTTGACATTTCTGACAGCTTTTTCTATGTATTGACACTTTTGATAGTTATTTATTTATTGATATTTTTAACAGTTTTTTACTTTTTTAATATTTTGACGATTGATAATTACATATTTTGACAAAAAATATTATTTGACAATTCTTTCATTTGTTGACATTTGACAATAATTGTTTTGTTTGTTGACATTTGACCTTTTATTTGCCACTTTTAACAGTTTTTAAATTTATTTAGAATTTTGAAAGTTTTTTCTATTTATTGGTATTTTTCTTATTCATTGACATATTATTTTTGTTTTTGACAGTTTTTTCTTTTTTTAAACATTTTTGTTAGTTATTATATTTATTTATTGACATTTTTAATAATTTTTTGAATTTTCTGACATTTTTTACAGTTTTATTTATTAAATTGATGTAATTTCGTGTTTGTCGTTGTTGTATTTTTTTTTTGTAAATTTCTAAATTTTTATTGTTTTTTTGAATTTTTATAATTTTTTCATTATTTTTTTGAATTTTTGTGATTTTTTATAATTTTTATAATTTTCTGATTTTTTTAAAATTTTTATAATTTTTTCAAATATTCATGAATTGTTTTTGTGGTTTTTTTGTGATTTTCATAGTTTTTTGTTTTTTAAATTTTTATAATTTTTTTGAATTTTTTGTGATTTTATAAATTTTTATATTTTTTTGTAATTTTCGTAAATTTTTATTATTTTTTGAATAATTATGATTTATGTAATTTTTTTGAAATTTTATGATATTTTATGTTTTGTTTTTTTTGAATTATTATGATTTTTTTGAAATTTTGTAATTTTCATGAATATTTATAATATTTATTTTCGTATATTTTTATGATTTTTGTTATTAAAAATTGTGAAAATCATAGAGATTAATAAAAATCACAAAAAATCATAAAAATTTAAGAATTAAAAAAATTGAGAGAATAAAAAAATTACGAAAAAGCACAAAAAGCTACAAAAGTTTACGAGAAACACAAATAAAAATTTGAAAAATCAGAAAAAAAAATAAAAATAAAAATCATAAAAATTTCAAAAAACAAAAAAAATAACGAAAAACATTAAAGTTTGCTTTTTGAAATTTGAAAAACTTACAAAAATTATAAAAATTCAGAAAAATATAAAAATTACAAAAAATAAACAAAAATAAAAATTATAAATATTCATGAAAATTACAAAATTTCAAAAAAATCATAAAAATTCAAAAAAACAAAACATAAAATATCATAAAATTTTAAAAAAATTACATAAATCCTAATTATTCAAAAAATAAAAAATTTACGAAAATTACAAAAAACATAAAAATTTATAAAATCACAAAAAATTCAAAGAAATTATAAAAATTTAAAAAACAAAAAACTATGAAAATCACAAAAAAACCACAAAAACAATTCATGAATATTTGAAAAAATTATAAAAATTTTAAAAAAATCAGAAAATTATAAAAATTATAAAAAAACATAAAAATTCACAAAAATCATGATAATATTTAGAAAGCTACAAAAAATTATAATAATTATGAAAAATCACAAATATCGTAAAAGTTTATGAAAATTATAAAAAATCACAAAAATTCAAAAAAATCATGAAAAAATTATAAAAATTCAAAAAAACAATAAAAATTTAGAAATTTACAAAAAAAAATACAACATTGACAATTACGGAATTACATCAATTTAATGAATAAAACTGTAAAAAATGTCAAAAAATTCAAAGAATTATTAAAAATATCAATAAATAAATATAATTAACAAAAATGTTTAAAAAAAGAAAAAAACTGTCAAAAACAAAAATAATATGTCAATGAATAAGAAAACTATCAAAAATGCCAATAAATAGAAAAAACTGTTAAAATTCTAAATAAATTTAAAAACTGTCAAAAGTGGCAAATAAAAGATCAAATGTCAATAAACAAAACAATTATTGTCAAATAATATCAACAAACAAAA
Source organism: Ceutorhynchus assimilis (assembly GCA_917834065.1). NCBI lineage: Eukaryota > Metazoa > Arthropoda > Insecta > Coleoptera > Curculionidae > Ceutorhynchus > Ceutorhynchus assimilis. The sequence goes on along the minus strand of OU892292.1, from coordinate 2,849,443 downwards.
TATGTAACTATCAATCGTCAAAATATTAAAAAAGTAAAAAACTGTTAAAAATATCAATAAATAAATAAGTGTCAATACATAGAAAAAGCTGTCAGAAATGTCAAAATATAAAATAAATGTCAAAAAATTAGTTAATCTATTTATTGACACTTTTATCGATTTCTTGTGCTTATTGACAAATTTTAATTTTTTGACATTTTCGACGACTTTTTTTATTTATTAACATTTTTGATAGTTTCTGAATTATTAGCATTTTGGCAATAAATAAAAAAACTCAAGTGTCAATAAATTAAAAAAATTGTCAAAAATGTTAGTTATTAGAAAAAAAAATTAATAATGTCAAAAATGTCAAACATAAAAAATTGTTAAAAATGTTGATAATTATAACTGACAAAAATGTTGAGAAATAGAAAAAACTATCAAAAAAAAATTCTAAGAAATGTCAGTAAATTCAAAAACTGTCAGAAACGTCAATAAATTAAATATACATTCACTAATGTCAACTAAAAAAAAAAATGTTAAAAATATAAAAACTATGAAAAATCGCAATTAAAGTGTCAAATGTCAAGAAACAAAACAATTGTTAAATGTCAACTAATGAAACAATAGTTAAATGTCAATAAACAAAACCATTGTCAAATGTTAACAAATAAGACAATTATCAAATATTATCAAATATCGAAAAACAAAACAACTATCTATTGATAAAATTTTTAATACACAAAAAAACTGTCAAAAATTTCTATAAATAAAAAAAAATAAAAAATTATCAAAAATATCAATAAAGGAAAATACTATCAATAAATATAAAAAACTGTCACAAATGTCAAATATGAAAAAAAATGTGTTATTTTATTTATTGAAACTTTTTTTATTTTTTTGTCTTTTTTGACAGTTTTTTCATCTATTAACATTTTTGAAAGTTTGCCTCTATTCACATTTTTAACAATTTTTTCCATCTATTGACATTTTTGAAAGTTTATTTATTGACATTTTGACAGATTTCTTTAATTATTGACTATTTTTTTATTTATTGTTATTTCTGACAATTTTTTCCTATTTATTGACACTTCTGACAGTTTTTTTATTCATCGACATATGTATTTGACAGGTATTTTATTAAAATTGACAACCTTGAAAAAATTGTATGATTTTTTAGTGCAGCTTCTGACAAATAAGAATAATAATTGTACTATTTTTTGTACAACTAGCAAATTTAATAGGATTAATAATTTTGTTTAAGTTTAGTATAATTTTCGAAAATATGTCAAAAATATCTTAAATAAAAATTGTACTAAAATATCTTATAAATGTATTAGATTTGGTACAAATTTTGAAATATATGCTATTTTACAATTTTATAATTTTTTTAGTACACTTACGAATTTTAGGTAGCCCTGGATTGGTTGAACCAATTTTTTGGAATTGTATTAAAAATTGACAACCCTGTAAAAATTCTACTATTTTTTAGTACAATTACAGAATTTCACAAATAAATAATAATTGTACTAATTTGATCAATTGTAGCAAAAAATTATATGTACTAAATCTAGTACTTTTTTTTAAACTACATCAAAATTTTTATAAATAAAATTTGTACATATTAACAAATCTTATAAATGTACTGAATCTAGTACAAATTTAATTTTTTTTACCATTTCACGATTTTTCTAGTACATTTATGAACTTTAGGTAACCCTGGATTAGTTCAACCAATTTTTGTAATTGTACTAAAAATAAAAACCTTGAAAAAATTGTACTATTTTTTTAGTACAATTATGGAATTTGACAACAACAAAAAATATAATTGTACTAATTTGATTAATTGTACTAAAAAATAATAATAAAAATCATAAAAATTTTAAAAAACAAAAAAATAACGAAAAATATTATGGTTTGCTTTTTGAAATTTGAAAAAATTACAAAAATTATAAAAATTCAGAAAAATATAAAAATTACAAAAAATTTAAAAAAATCATAAAAATTAAAAAAAAAAATTACAAAAAACAAATCATAAGAATTGGAAAAATTACAAAAATTATAAAAATTTAGAAAATCATAAAATTTAAAAAAAAATCACAAAAATCATAAAAATTCGTAAAAATAATAAAAATTTAGGACAATCATAAAAATTAAGAAAACACAAAACAAATTATAAAAATTACAAAATTTACGAATGCAAAAACAATAAAAAAATTTACAATCATAAAAATCTAGAATACACAAAAAATAACAAAAATCACAAAAAACCACAAAAATTTACGAAAAATACAAATATAAACATTTGAAAAATCACAAAAATTTACAAAAATCATATTAATTCAGAAAAATTTACAGAAAACTACAAAAATTCAAGAAAATCATAAAAACTTGAAAAAATACAAAAAACTACAAAAAAAAAAAAAATAACAAAAATTGTAAAAATTTACAAAACACGAGAAATATACATAATACTTATACTAAAAAATACAAAAAAATTCAACGATTACAAAAATTATCAAAAAAATATGAAAAATTACAGAAAAATGTGAAAAAACGACGTAAATTTCGTTTTTTTAAAAAATGGAAATTACAAAATGAAAATGCAAAAAAAAACTACGAAAATACAAGATTTTCATTCATTTCGGATTCAAAAATAACTAAAAATACGTAAAAAGATCCTTGAATCAATATTTAGTTTCCTACGATAAATTTCCGCTAGGTGTCGCCACATGAAACCCACCCTTATAGATTTTCCTACCCTCTCATTCTCAGTTTATTGGCACCCTTTTGCCCTTTCGTAGGTCCCATTTTCTCGTGTTAAAATAGAGAACATTTTCGACTCGATTTTTTTGTCCGTGTCTTCCTATTTTTCCAAGGCAAAAAAGGGTAAGTTTGCAGATTATTTATTAATTATATTAGTGTAAAAAATTATAGTTGATATAATTGAGTATTTAAAATGGTAAAAGTAATCTTTACTTATTAATTAAATTAAATTTAAGTATCTAATTTTGATGTAGATATATGCAATAAGTTACCTAATATTTACATAATTTGAGTTATTTTCGTTATATTTGAAATACAAAATTGTATTACATAGTTAGAGGTTATGAGGAAATAAATCAATAGGGTAACATTCTGATGAACGGAGGGCGGGCGAAGAAGGGGAGAATTAGAGCGGCGTGTAAAGGAAAAAGGGTCAAAGGGCAACAGTTTTTTGTTGATTGTAGAAGATTTTCTTTGTAGAGCAAAATTAAATAAATTGTCTACAATTCAGGTATTCAAAAAAAATCTTAATTTAATTCGCAGCATTTGAATTTCAGGAAAAAAAAAGGCAACATGAATTATAAATAAATAAATAAATAAATAAATAGAACTTTTTTTGCGATTATCTCGGTTCCTATAGCTCCAACGATATAAACACCTATTACAAAAGTTAGAGATAGTAAAATTCCTAAGCACTTTTGTTTGAAACTTTTTTTAATAAAATAAACCGTTCTCGAGATAGAGCGCAAACAGTGGTAAGCCCTATGCTTCAGATTTTGATTCATAAATCAAATACGGTGAATTTTTGCGTACACGTTGTTATTATGTGTTATTAATAATTAGTAAAAGTTTCCCATCAATTCGGTAATTATTTGGGCTGTTACGGACAGTGGCGGCTCGTCAGAGGAGGCAGGGGAGGCTAAACCTCCCCCAAAAAATTGAAAATTAGGCAATTCAAACCACGTGACATTCAAGATGGCGTGGCGGCCACACATGATTCAAAAAACACAAAAAAATATCTAGTTTCTGCCCGACTTGATAGTTTACGTACCTCGTCAACAAATATCTGATTAAATAATCAAAATCAAAGTTGCAAGCAAAAGTCCAAGCAAAATAATTTAAAATACGCATAAAAACATATTCAAAACAAACTTGCTCGGCCGCCACGCCATATTGAATTTTCCTTTTTGACAGATTGATTGAATTGCCTAATTCAATCTCAATTTTTTTATTCTTGATTCCTAATTAAAATAATAATTAACACTTGAACCCGGCCCGAAGGGCCGGAGTTATATGCGAACCCGGCCCGAAGGGCCGGAATTATAAGCGAATCCGGCCTGAAGGGCCGGAGTTATATGCGAATCCGGCACAAAGGGCCGGAATTATACGCGAACCCGGCCCGAAGGGCCGGAGTTATATACAAACCCGGCCCGAAGGGCCGGAGTTATATGCAAACCCGGCCCGAAGGGCCGGAGTTATATACAAACCCGGCCCAAAGGGCCGGAGTTATATGCGAAACCCGGCCCGAAGGGCCGGAGTTATATGCGAACCCGGCCCGAAGGGCCGGAGTTATATGCGAACCCGGCCCGAAGGGCCGGAGTTATACGTGAACCTGGCCCGAAGGGCCGGAGTTATACACGAGCCCGAAGGGACTCAGTCTATAATTCTATTGGTCGAATCCGTTCATTGTTAACTGATATAGATTATTTTAAAGCTAATCAGAGAATAAACAATATTCGAATCCCCAAACCAATCAGGAGCCGGGAAAATTGAAAAATTCGAATTCCAAACCCGACGGGAAATTGGATTTTTTGTACCAACTGTTGCTACATAAATCTCACTCTAAAACTCACTAAAAAACAACCTTTGTTTTTTGGAAGAAACAAAAGAATTTTTTTTTGAGATTGACAGCTGTCAAAATTTAAAAAAAAACCTACATGGACATATAGATTTAGCCTCGACGAATTCGTAAGAAGTACCAATTTTTTTTTAACTATATGTCAAAAAAGACGTTCGGCATTGCCAGCGTCAAATTCGATGGTACTTTTATTAGTTTATGTCATACGTCATTTGTCATTCATTACAAATGTCAATCTTGATTGATGGTCTGATTTTTGTTTCGATTTGTCATTGTTTGTTTATTATATTTTTGACGTATCAATGGAAAAATTTAAACTTGAAAAGTAATTGGTGACGTCATATACTGGAGATAAAAAAAAAAAATGTTATTCGCTGACACAACTGCCAACTGCCAAAGTAATATGTCACAATAATTATTTACCCAATATTTGTATTTTTGCTCAAGCTTGACAGAGTCAAACGTCATTTGTCATATTATTATTGAAAGCGGGAAATTCATTTTTTTTTTTTCCTATTCCCGGCTCTTGAATTTTATAGTTTTCAATTAAGCTGATAATTCAAGATGGCGACGTGGGCATAACAAACTAGTGCTTTTACATTCAATTCAAATCGATTGCAATTTGAATGTAAACATGCCTTTATTATGGTTGTTAGGTGTGTTATTTCCACGCCGCCATATTGAATTAAAATAACGACATTTTCAGCAATTTTATGTAATATTTAAAAATAAATTTTTTAATCGATTTTAGGCACTTGAAAATAGTCTATAAATTTCCAGAAAAAAAAAGTACGTTTGTCCTTGTTTGTTGCATACAAACAGACAGAGATGAAACACGATTTGAGGCCTTAACTGATTGACATTTCTTTCTAATCGATGGCCTACTGTGTTAATTATTCGACGTCATTGTTAATTTATTATATTTTTAACTATCAAGAGTCAAATTTGACGTTGACACATAATTAACATTTAATGTGTCAAAAGTGTGTTTTTGATTGGTTGTTATTTGTTTATTATTTTGGACGTCAAATGTCATCTGTCACCCACTGCAACTACTATTAATGTCAATTTTGAAATTATTCGTCTACTTATTTTTTGTTTCGATGTCGTTGCTTGAATTTGACACGTAATTTGATGACGTCATAGATTTGAGATGTGTCAAATGTCGTTCGATAACACAGCAATTGTCACTTTGAATGGATGACGACATTGGTTGGTCACAATTATTTGTTTGACAGAGACGGACCATGTGTCAAACGTCATTTATTCTATTATTTGAAGCGGGAAATTTATTGTCCGGTAGTATAGGCGAAATATTCGAATGCGAAATATTCGAATGCGAAACGTCATTTGTCAATTGTCAACGTATACTACCATTTCCGATTGGTAGGTATATTTTTTTTGCGCACCGAGTGTATTTCCATTTCTTTTTCTCATCCTGCTAAAAAGAAACAAGATTTTCTTTTGCACTAATTCTACCAATCAAAAACAATATGATATTGATTCATTTGGCAACCGTTTTATTTATGTCATTAGTTGACAAATGACAAATTCAACCGGTTGACAAACTTTACCAATAAATTACCGAACAGTGGCACATTAAGCATCACTTGTCCTGTCAACTGTCAAAAAAAAAATAGTTATTAATATTGTCAACGATGATTAAATCAAGTAGGCTTTGGATGGATGTCGGTATTACAGGTTGCGTACAAAATTTTATTCAAAACTTGCAAATTTTGATTATTCCCGGCTCTTGTTGTCACATGACGTACGACATTTCATTTTATTCGATTGGCCAGTGAACTCAAACAAGTGAGATAGCGATATTGTAGGCGGAATGATTAAACAAACGTCAATTGCCAGTGAGAGTTTTGGGACCAAAATCCTATTTAAAATGATGATATTTTCAAATCTTTCGAGATTATTTCTATCATGCGGCAACGTCGCTTGTTTAATTAAGCAGGCCTTTGAATAACATTGGGGTCGGTAATACAGAACTCTGTAATACTTTTGCACTGCTAAAAGGACTGACAATATTGGGTCGGTAATACAGGAGAAGTAATATTTTGAGGTAACGTACAACATTTTATCTATATCTAACCCATCGTCCATGTGGTCACCAATATTGAAAAGTAGGCGATTGATTTCCAGATTGAAATTATAACTTTGACAGTTGCAGTAGATGACAAAATGACATTTGACATATCGTTCATCTGTCTAAATTATAACTAACGAATGACGTCAATTCGACTAAACAAATAAGTGATCATTTTGGTATGACGTCACGCTGGAGGGCAACCAATCATTTTGTTGTCAAATTTAAAGCCAAAAATGCCAAAATAATATCATTATTTTTTTTGGTTATAAATTAATGTTTGCCCTCCAGAGCAAATTGTCATTAGTCATTTATACTGAAATAGGTCAAGAATAACAGACACTTTAAGGTGAATTCTAACGATATCGAGTGACATCTATCATTGAATGACATGTGACATAGTGACGCCAAAAGTGGCAATAATAAACAATAACTTTGACAGTTGACATCTGGTCATATGTCGTACTAATAAATGTGACAAGTGACATTGACGATTAAAAAACGAAATACTTTGCACTATTTCCTGTCATTTTACAAGTTGATTTAAATTATTTAGCGAATTCTATTGTGTGTCTTTTCTATCAGCTTGTATAAAATAGAGATAGAAATACATTTTTTTTTACATTAAAATAATTGATGTAATTATTGGCAACATTGCATTAGTTTGTAAATCACTTTTGACAGTTGTTTAATTGACAATTGACAAAAAAAAAAAAAATCAATTTGGTGTTAAACAATCAAACTTATAATCGTTGTTTGATCAGTCTTGACAGCTGTCACTATTTTGACAAGTTTGTCAAATGTCGTTATATATCAAAGTCGAAATGCTGCGTTGCAAAACTGTTTTTTTCTCCATTTTCAATAGTCCATTTTCATTAAAATTGGAAAAGAATTGATGTAATTATTGGCAACATGGTATTTTCTATAAGTACATATAAGAGTTTTTGTCTCATAATACGCACGAATGTTTATAAAATCCTCACTCTTTGAGTTCGGAATTTAAAAAAAAAAACCCGGCCCGAAGGGCCGGAGTTATATGCGAGCCCGAAAAGCTGGAGTTATACGAATCCGACAGGCCGAAGTTATTTTAATCATGAGGCCGAAGGTCCGAGGTTATACGAGCTTGAAGGGTCGGAATTATACGAACCCGTTTATTGTCAACTGATTTTAATACTTTGGCTCTTCGGATCGTAATCTTTGAAACAAAAAGACGCCATTTTATATCGACTGTCAAAAAAAACCAAGGCCTACTTTGATATATATATATATATTTTTGACATTTGTTGTATCATGAGCAGCGTTGCCATATGTTTTTATCAAATTTCGATTTATAGGTTATCATTGACATTTCTGAAAAATATTTCCTTTAAAATTCCCAAATATTCTTTACAATTCCCAAAAAATCTATTAAAATCTCAGAATTCCACAATTTAATGGAATTTCGGTAGAATAATTATGTTATTCTGAAAAAGGAATTAGATGTGAAATTTTCATAGAATTTACATTAAATTTTAATTCCTCTCGAATTACTTGAAATTTCAGTGAAATTCCGATCGAATTACCCAAAATCCTAAATGAATTACATGGAGGAATTTTAAACAATTACATGAAATTACACCAAAATTCCCTACATGAAATTTCAGTTTTTACTGAATTTTAGTAATGCCGAGGAATTTCTAGCTAAAAACATGGACTTTTGGTGATATTTTGAAAAATTCCCACGTAATGACATGAAATTTCAATATATTTCGATGAATTTTTAAGAAATTACTTGAAATTTCATTAATATTCCCAGAAATTCCTGGCTATTAAAAGAGAATTTCAGTGAAATTCCGAAAAATTTTTATGAAAATAAATTAAATTTTGAAAATTCCTTGAAGTTTCATTGGATTTTCGGGAAATTTTCGGTTATGAACGTGGATATTCTTATAAAATTTTAGTGAATTGCGAGACATTTTTAAGAAATTACATGAAATTCCAAAGAATTTTATGAAAATTTTGTGGAATTTCAGTGGTAAAATTTTGAGGAATTTTAGTAAAGTTAAAAAAACAAAATATGGAATTTTGAAATTGAAATCTTAATGAAATTCCTTTATGAAATCACTATAATTAGCCTCCTCACTTGAAATAGTCACGAGCCGCCACTGGTTACGGAGGGTTAAAGGTCAGGAATCCGTTCATCAATAACTCGAAAACGATCAAATTTTTTTAAAAAAATCTTAAAAAAGTTTGTCATTAGACAAAATGCAAGAATATTATTGTCGGATAATTATCTTGTAATCCCTTTTGTTAATGAATTAACCAGAGGCCCATAATATGCTCAGTTTGCTCAGCGAATATTTATTAAGGGTGGGTTGATAGTTTTTAATGAGTATAGTATGGCAAGGGCGCCACTGAATTTTCTTCTAAAAAACAATTAATAATAAAATTACATAAAATATGTGATGTGAAAATTCAAAAACACACCTAGAAAATAATCAGCAAACGGTAATTGATAATTCTGAAAATAAAATAAAAAGGGCATGTAACTCAACCAAATCCGGACATAGGTAAACCAATAAAACAATTAAGTAAATTTCAAATTGAAATAATATATATTTCATAGTAAGATTGAAAATCAAGAATTAAATAATTTCAAAGTATAATATCAAATTTAAAAAAAAAAACAATAATATTTTAAAATGTATCTCAATATACTTGCCTCATGATCTGGCCATATGATCAATCAAGGAAAATATAAAGATATAAGTTTCCAGACAACTAATTGAAAAAAATTATTGAAAAATTTCATTGACAAATAATATGGTCAGCTTTTGCAAAAAAAAAAAATCAATAAAATCAATTTGTCTATTGGAACATTAGACAACGGTTTACATTTCGTGTCCATACACGTCAAAAAAACTATATGTTTAGAAAATATTAACAAAAATAGTTGGCAGAAATAAGATAGGTAAGTGTAATATTTTCAATATTTGGAGGTCTGCAGAGACTACCACAGTTTTTGAATGTTGTTATATTTCATCGCTCTTACAGAAAAAACATATTTAGAAACTTTTTTGTATCTTGAAATTTTTTCATAAACCTTACAGTATTCGAGATATTAGCACAAATTTAATAAAATGATGAAAAATCAAGATGGCGGACTGGATTTGGGGATGTTTCACCAATCACAGCAATGGTAACTTTCAGTATGTTCATAGGGACACTGAAAACTATAGAACACGAGTCGTGGCAGCTTTAAGCTATTTTGTTGAGGTCAAGCATATATCATTTCATAAGTGCACCAAAGTATTTGTAAAATAACGATTTCTATATCAAATACAATAATAATTGTACAATCAGTGGCGGCTCGTAGCTATTTCAAGTGAGGAGGCTAATTACAGTATAGGATTTTATAAAGGAATTTCATTAAGATTTCAATTTCAAAATTCTATATATTTTTTTTAACTTTACTAAAATTCCTCAAAATTTTACCACTGAAATATCCTGGAATTCCACAAAATTTTCATTAAATTCTTTGGAATTTGATGTAATTTCTTAAAAATGTCTCGGAATTCACTAAAATTTTATGAAAATATCCACGTTCATAACCGAAAATTTCTCGAAAGTCCAATAAAACTTCAATTTTCAAAATTTAATTTATCTTCATAAGAATTTTTCGGAATTTCACTGAAATTCTCTTTTAATAGCCAGGAATTTCTGGGAATATTAATGAAGTTTCAAGTAATTTCTTAAAAATTCATCGAAATATATTGAAATTTCATGTTATTACGTGGGAATTTTTCGGAATATCGCCGAAATTTCATGTTTTTAGCTGGAAATTCCTCGGCATTACTAAAATTCAGTAAAAATTGAAATTTCATGTTGGAAATTTCAGTGTAATTTCATGTAATTGTTTAAAATTCCTCCATGTTCACTGACATTTCAAGTAATTCGAGAGGAATTAAAATTTAATGTAAATTCTATGGAAACTCCGCAAAAATTTCACATCTAATTCCTTTTTCAAAATAACATAATTATTCTACCGAAATTCCACTAAATTATGGAATTCTAGATTTTAATAGATTTTTTGGGAATTTTAAAGGAAATATTTTTCAGAAATGTCAATGATAACCTATAAATCGAGATTTGATAAAAACATATGGCAACGCTGCTCATGATACAACAAACGTCAAAAATATATATATATCAAAGTAGGCCTTGGTTTTTTTTGACAGTCGATATAAAATGGCGTCTTTTTGTTTCAAAGATTACGATCCGAAGAACCGAAGTATTAAAATCAGTTGACAATAAACGGGTTCGTAAAATTCCTCGTATAACCTCGGTCCTTCGGGCTCATGATTAAAATAACTCCGGCCTGTCGGGTTCGTATAACTCCGGCCCTTCGGGCTCGCGTATAACTCCGGCCCTTCGGGCTCGCGTATAATTCTAGACCTTCGGGCTCGTATTACTCCGGCTCTTCGGGCTCGCATACAGTGGCGGCTCGTCAGAGGAGGCAGGGAAGGCTAAACCTTCCCCAAAAAATTGAAAATTCAATCTCAATTTATTATTTCTGATTTCTAATTAAAATAATAATTAACAAATTACATTTTCCAATTTTCGATATTTCAATGTAATTTAGAAAAATCTGACAACATTATTTCAATCAATTCCGCGCCTTCACGAGAAATATCTGTGAATCTGGGATACTCAGTAATACCGGCCCGAAGGGCCGGAGTTATACGCGAGCCCGAAGGGCCGGAGTTATACGCGAGCCCGAAGGGCCGGAGTTATACGCGAGCCCGAAGGGCCGGAGTTATACGCGAGCCCGAAGGGCCGGAGTTATACGCGAGCCCGAAGGGCCGGAGTTATACGCGAGCCCGAAGGGCCGGAGTTATACTAGAGACCGGCCCGAAGGGCCGGAGTTATACGCGAGCCCGAAGGGCCGGAGTTATACGCGAGCCCGAAGGGCTAGAGTTAGTTAGTCACAGGACTCAGTCTATAATTCTATTGGTCACTGAATAATTTGGAGCCAATCAAAAACCGAGAATATTTAAAATACGATTTTTAGCGTCCGATCAAAGAGTCGGGAATATTCAAAAACTTTAGTTTTATCAAATTGGCTTTGGAATGTTGGTTTTCTTAAGATTTTTACTTTTTTCAGAAAACTGTGATTTTTGCAAACATATACTACTTTATCATTGTCTTTGTCTTACTCACTATAATCAATAAGGAAACCTTGTAATGTCATTTTCATTGAAATTGAACTAAAAACAAGTTTTCTATGATTTATTTGGAATATTTTAATTATTAAAATCATTATTAATTAATTATTAAATTGAATTTTAAACAAAAAACCCTTTTAAAATTTTATTTTTGTTTTCCGAAATAAGATGTGGCAACGTTGTTTTTTCCGCTTTTTCAAGCCGTTTTGAGCCAAGAAACCCGATTTGGAATACGAGGCTTTGAATTTCCTACATTTTATACTAAAAATTTCCAGTTTTTCAATGGGGTAAGTGACAAAAACTCAAATTTCATTAAGTTGGCTCTGGAATGTCATTTTTAGAGGTTTTTCTTTGAATTTGTCCACTTTTTCAGGGCTTTTCTGGTCGGAAAAACCGATTTAAAGTACGAGACTTTGAGTTTTCTTCATTTTCCACCAAAAATTTCCAGTGTTTTAACGGGGTAAGTGAGAAAACCTTTAGTTTTATCAAGTAGGTTTTGAAATGTCATTTTCGTTGTTTTTTTTTTGAAATTTTTTGGGGTCGTTTTCTATCATTTTTTTTCTCGAAATTCGCAAAATAAAAAAAAAAACTTTTTTGACGTTAACAGCTGTCAATTTTTTTTTGATACAAAGCGATAGTTAGCGTCGTGAAACTGCTTTGTACCGGGGTTTGATTTTCGTAGTTTTTATAGTAGAGCAGAGAAAAAGTCGAACATGTGTCAAATTTGACAGGTAACATTTGTCGATATGGCCAAAGTGTCGTGCGACAAAAGTTTTATCTGAACGAATCCGTTCATTGTTAACTGATATAGATTATTTTAAAGCCAAATCAAGAGCCGAGAATAAACAAAATTCGAATACCCAAACCAATCACGAGCCGGGAAAATTCAAAAATTCGAATTCCAAACCCGACGGGAAATTGAATTTTTTGCACCAACTGTTGTTACATAAATCTCACCCTAAAACCCACTAAAAAACGACCTTTGTTTTTTGAAAAAAACAAAAGAATTTTTTTTTGAGATTGACAGCTGTCAAAATTTTAATGGGCATATAGATTTAGCCTCGGGTAATACGTAGGAAGTACCATTTTTTTTTTTTAACATATGTCAAAAAAGACGTTCGGCGTTGCCAGGCGGTTGGTTTTTGACATATATCGATGAAACTTCTTATTTTAGGGTTTTCGGAGCCTGGGGATCGTTTTCTGACATTTGTTTTTTGAAAAAAAGAAAAGGTAAAAATTTTTGACATTGACAGTTGTCAAAATTTAAGAAAAAAAACCACATGGGCATATAGATTTAGCCCGGAATTACAGAAGCTCTGCAACACCAAGATACATATGCAGAACCTGCAAGTCTGACTTTTCGTATTACAGAAACAGAACGCATTTGCAAGTCCCCTGCAAATTTGCGCATGGTGAAACGGTCCCGCAAGTCCTTGCAATCACTTTGACAATTTTGGCATTTTAATATGGTAAATCAGTAGCGCCCAAACACTTTTTCCGATAAATATGACGAAACTGCAGATTTTTTTCTGTAATTTGCTTGTTTCTGCAAATAGAGCACATTTGCAAGTCGGCCATATTTGCAGAACTGCAAATTTGCAGATGCAGATATACTGTAATTTGGCCCTTAGCCTCGACGAATACGACAATTTTTTGACGTTTGTTGTATTATAAGCAGTGTTGCCATATGTTTTTTTTTTTCGAAACTCAATTTTGGAAAGCTGAAGTTATCTCAATTATGAGCTCAAAGGGCCGGAATCATGCGAACTTGAAGGACCGGAATTATACGAACCCGACAGGCCGGAGTTATTTTAATCATGAGCCCGAAGGACCGAGGTTATACGAGCCCGAAGGGCCGGAATTTTACGAACCCGTTTATTGTCAACTGATTTTAATACTTCGGTTCTTCGGATCGTAATCTTTGAAACAAAAAGACGCCATTTTATATCGACTGTCAAAAAAAACTAAGGCCTACTTTGATATATATATATTTTTGACGTTTGTTGTATCATGAGCAGCGTTGCCATATGTTTTTATCAAATCTCGATTTATAGGTCATCATTGACATTTCTGAAAAATATTTCCTTTAAAATTCCCAAAAAATCTATTAAAATTTCAGAATTCCATAATTTAGTGGAATTTCGGTAGAATAATTATGTTATTTTGATAAAGGAATTAGATGTGAAATTTTTGCGGAGTTTTCATAGAATTTACATTAAATTTTATTTCCTCTCGAATTACTTGAAATGTCAGTGAACATGGAGGAATTTTAAACAATTACATGAAATAACACTGAAATTCCCAATATGAAATTTCAGTTTTTACTGAATCTTAGTAATGCCGAGGAATTTCCAGCTAAAAACATGGAATTTCGGCGATATTTTGAAAAATTCCCACGTAATAAACATGAAATTTCAATATATTTCGATGAATTTTTAAGAAATTACTTGAAACTTCATTAATATTCCCAGAAATTCCTGGCTATTAAAAGAGAATTTCAGTGAAATTCCGAAAAATTCTTATGAAAATAAATTAAATTTTGAAAATTCCTTGAAGTTTTATTGGACTTTCGAGAAATTTTCGGTTATGAACGTGGATATTCTCATAAAATTTTAGTGAATTCCGAGACATTTTTTAAGAAATTACATGAAATTCCAAAGAATTTAATGAAAATTTTGTGGAATTCCAGGATATTTTAGTGGTAAAATTTTGAGGAATTTAAGTAAAGTTAAAAAAAATATATAGAATTTGTTACATGAAGATGAAGATGAGATTGCCTATTTGTTGTGTGAGCGATTGTTGCAAAAGGAGAGAAAGAAGAAAAGAAGAAAGAGTTGAAGAAGGGAAAGGGGTGAAAGAATGGAGGGGATGATAAAACTCCTGAAGGTGGCCGAAAGGAAACCAACTTGTAGGGCAGCTCCGACTAGCCAGATTAAAGGTAGTGGTCTGGGTCAAAACCTAAAAGCGCCACCTGTTTTCAGCCCTAAAGTAAATTGGTTCCTGAATGCGAAAAATAATAAAACAGGAAACAGCCTAGAGCATACAAAGTAATTAAATCAACACAGGAAAGCAAGGAGAACAAAAAGCAGGGCATTAATAAGTGAAATCACCTAGGTAATAGCTTTGTTCGCGGGTCCGATTCCGAATTGGTTCAGAACTAATTCGGGATTGTCGTAGAGCGCATGCCTAGTTAAGAATCGGTTCAGGATTTTTTTTTACCGCGAACGATTTTGGAACCGAAAACTGAATACTTTTAACTTATGTGATTTGTGAACCTTATTAGCTATTCGATTTCCATAAATCAAAAAGAATAACAGAACAGATATAATTTTATATTTATTCAAAATTCAAAAATAATCTATACATTGTTCATCCCTGAAATATGGCATCACTTTTAGGAACTTAATCAAGCTCTAATTCTGCCTTGTCCTCATCGTTAGATGACAAATGGTCCGACTAGTAGGTACTTAGATGAAAAAAAATCACTAAAATTAGTAAACTATTGCTTGGAGCTGTATAAATACCTACCTCCGAAATCTAATGGAGATAATTATAAGTGTTTTTCAGATTCAGTAGATACTTTATCTGAAACATTTCCTGATTACAAGCTCTGCATATTTGGGGATTTTAACTTACCCAAAGCACAATGGGTTGATGACGGCCTGAGCTCAAGTGCTACTGCAACCCCCTCCGCTATTTCCTCAGAGCGCGCAGCTACTGAGTACCTATCCAACATGAGTGCTTACCATAACATGTTTCAAATAAACAAGTTCCACAATGCGCATGGCTCTCTGTTAGACCTGATGTTTAGTCAGGATCCTGATGACACCTGCACCTTGGCAGATGACATCCTTCTCCCTATTGATTCATATCACCCTGCATTGATATTAAACATATTATTATGCGCCGAGACCCAGCAGTGTAACTCAGACTACCCGCAACCGGATGAGTACTACTATGATTTTAAATCTGCCGAGTATGCACTTCTCAATGATCATCTAAGTATGATCAACTGGGATGCTTTACTCCAAGGCCTAACTGTAGCAGCAATGGTCAGTATTTTTTATGACATTCTTTACACTGCTATTGACTGCTTTGTACCAAAGAAAAAGCTTTCCACCCATAAATTTCCTAAATGGTTCCCCTTCGACCTAAAGGAACTCATAATCAAGAAGAAAGAAGCACACAGAACCTGAAAGTGGACTGGCTCTCCTAGTGACTATGACAACTTCTCGAATCTTCGCACTCGGTGTAAGACTCTTTCAAAGGACTCCTATCTGAATTATGTGCAGCGCTCTGAAATGTCACTGTTGAATGATCACAACCTCAAACACTTCTGGAGTTTTATCAATGCCAAGCGAAAAGCGAATGGTTTGCCGTCTCACATGTTTTATAATAGCAACATTGCCAAAAATGGTTCAGAGATAGCTAATCTCTTTGCTGAATACTTCCATTCTGTTTATTCCAACAAAATCTGTGTTGCTAGTCAGGACATCTCTCGGAGCGATGCACATATTCATGAATTTAACATCTCAATATCAGTTATTTATGATGAACTATGCAGCCTGCAGTCTTTTAAGGGTCCAGGTCCAGACGGTGTCCCACCTCTTATGATAAAGAATTGTAGCATAGACTTAAATACTACGAATAGACGTCCAGTGGAAATAACAGCACAAAAAATGCCTCAATAATTCATAAGATGGCGCCATTCGTATTAAAAATTCAAAGAAAACTGTGCTAGCACCCTTGTGTACGAGCAGCGTGTCATTGTTTCCAGGACAACCGCATTCCGCCTTTTTTCTGATGTTTCGGTGTTGTCAAATTTATACGGACAAAAAACTAGACAAGAATTCTCTTTGCTATTTGCGACTTTCGAAGAAATAAATTATTGCTTGGATTTCAAAGAATTAATTTTCAAAATCCATTTAAAAAAAAAATCCATTTCAGCTTTCACTAGAAATAGAAAACTTAACAATTTACAAAATAAGTGAAATTTATTTATATTAAAAAAAAATCTTAACATTAACAATTTATTAATTTGCGTATAATATTTAGTATAAGATGCAGTATTAAAAAAAATTGGTGTCTTAATGTATGGTTTGGCCTATTTAATGATTTTGGACTAGTTATTTTAGAACTATTGGCAACAGCGTAACGCGCGAATTTGAATTATGACAGAAATGCGCGCCATCTAGCATCTAAAATACCAAAGCGTGAATTGAATTTGGAGGCTCGCTTTCGATAGCGAGCCTCCAAATAGCGTCGCAGATTTTTACCATTTGACTGGACGTCTATTCGTAGTATTTAAGTCTATGATTGTAGCTTTGTATTATCCCGTCCACTTTTCATTCTTTTCAATAAGTCACTCAGTTTGGGTGAATTTCCTAAACTCTGGAAGCAGAGCTTCACCATACCCATTCATAAATCTGGCGATAAAATGGATATTTCAAAATACAGGCCCATTATCATCCAAAACACCTTCCCAAAGGTATTTGAGAGCATAGTGACAAAGTTTTTAACTCCAAAAATCAATCCCTGTCTAATTGAGCAGCAGACCGGTTTCCGTCCAAAATGCTCAACTGAAACCAATCTCCTGTCCTACCAGGACAAAGTTTTAAGAATTCTTGAGGATGGCGAATCAGTTCACTCCATATATACCGATTTTGCAAAGGCCTTTGACCGTGTCAACCATGCCGTTCTGCTTGCTAAGCTTGAAAGTGCTGGAATCTCCGGTACTTTGTTGAAGTGGATTAGCGACTATCTTGGGGAGAGAACTCAAATAATCAAAGTTAACAACTTCTTCTCACACGAAATTGACATCCCATCGGGCGTTCCACAGGGTTCTCACTTGGGACCTCTGCTGTTCAACGTTTTTATTAACGATATCAAGTCTTGTTTTATTAACAGTGAGTTCCTGTGCTTTGCGGATGATTTAAAGGTGTTCACCCGGGTCTCTTCTATTGAAGACTGTGCCAGACTACAATCTGACCTCGACAGACTCTCTGAGTGGTGCGCTTTGAGCGGCATGGAGCTCAATGCTTCCAAATGCAAAGCCATTGTTTTCTCCAAGGGTCGTAGCCCTCCACAATTCGCGTACCATATAAACAACATTCCGCTTGAAACTGTCTCACAACAACGAGATCTTGGTGTCATTTTTGACAGCAGTCTCAATTTTATCACCCATATTTCAGACATCACAACAAGGTCGTTAAAACTTGTAGGCTTTATTAAGAGGTGTTCGAGAGATTTTACAAGCATAGATTCTATCAGATACCTTTATTGCTCAATGGTGAGGCCCCTGATGTAGTACTGCTCCTCTGTCTGGTCACCAATGTATTCTAATCATATCAGAGCCCTAGAGCTAGTGCAGCGCAAATTCGTACGTTATTTAGCCTTCAAGGCAGGTATTCCTTCGCCTGAGAACTATGTATATGACTATGACGACCTATACAGACGCTTCAATCTACAACCCTTGGCAGCTAGACGCAATCAAAGAGATTTATATACTTTTTACAAGGTACTGAACTCCATTAGTGATTCCGCATACCTACTGTCCAGAATAGGGCTTCACGTCCCAGCAAGGGACACCCGCTGTGCCATAACCTTCTCAGAAAGAAATCACCGTACAAACTATGGTTTCAATACATTCATCTCCAGAACTTCTCGATTATGTAACACCCATGGTAGCCTGGATTTTTTTGGACCCATAAATAGCTTTAAAAGAGAGCTTAACTCTCTAATGTAATTCTCCTCGTTTATTTGTGATACCAAGTTCGATAGCTAAGAATTTCTAGTCATCTTGATCAGTCATTATTTATGTTTGTCCTCTATTTTCTTATACCTATAACTGATTTAATGTTTTACTGTTAATAATTTATATGTATTTTTATCCTGTTACTACGCCAAGTATTACTGGCCTATGTTTATTTAGTTGTAAGGTACTTAATGTTTCTTGTTGTTTTTTTTTCTTTTGAAACTTTTAATGGGTCTTGCCCGTAAATAAATAAATAAATAAATAAATAAATAAAATTGTGCATATTAATAAATATATTAGATTAAATAGAGATAAGTAACTTACAATACTGTACAGCAAATTCAGTAAACTATAAACTCAGTAGGAAAAAACTAGCGTATAGTTTATCGCTTCAGCGTATAAACAATTAAAAAACCCAAATTTCAATAACGCAAACAAAAATAAAGACCAGTCAGCTGACAAGTCTGACGAAATTGCGCATGAGCAGCCGAACCGAACTTTTAGTCCTAACAAAAATCCTGGGATTGCTAGAACCGATTCCGAATCAATTAAAACCAATTCTATGTGATCCGCGAACGTAGAACTGTTACTAAAAATTCAGAATTTTATTATCCGCGAACGCAATTTTTTACACTGCGCATGCGAATAGTCCCTAAACCGATTCGGAATCGGACCCGCGAACAAAGCTAGCATGCGAGGACTCGTCGATTCGCAAATGCAGTCAAAGTCAGCTGTAAAAGGGACAAGAAATGAAAATAATCGAAATCAAATATTCTCTGATATGTTGGTGTTGCGGAAATAACCCACAACAAGTTTAAAATGTTATTATTTGTAGTTTATCAATATAATCTCAATTTCTATTATTTATCATAAAAATAATATTCTAAAAAAAGAATCCTGTAAAACTGGCAACAGCAGCCCTTTTGAATCGGTAAAATTACAGATTTCTTCATTACCCTATGAGCAATGGATCTATTTTGTTGTTGTGATTGGTCAGTTGCCACCCAACATCCCTGATTTATGCGACCTGCTCCGAAAAAGGCAGTCGACTCGACGCACGGTACACAACAGTAGTAATCAAGAAGCAGAAGAGTAAGCAAAGACTCTGCACCCTCTCGCCTCTGAACGCTCTACAGAGGAAAAATCCCCCAGAAAACCCCCGTTAGTACGCGAATTATAGTAAAATACTACTCCCAGTGTCTCAAGGCCTGACATGGTCTATATTATCAACGATATTATTGATTACAATTCATGTAATTAACCCCTAAATTGTTGCAAGTCATCTCGGACCTAGCAAAATTCTCTACTACGCCTGTTTAAGGTTATTCCTGTCTCACTCTCGACAGGCTTCAACTCTGTATATCATTGTGTTCTCTCTCTTAGTGGAAAATCCCTTAGCTGACAGTGCAAATTACTACGAATAGTGATAAATGGATAAATAATCACTATATGGATTTACCGGTATGAACTGGATTAAGCAAGTAAGACCGTTTCAATTTCTCAAAACAGTCGAACAATAAATTAATAAATACTGAATACTGATTCGGTTGAAATGCACTATAAATTGAAGTGTTTGTTCTAACCTTTAATACAGAAATTTGGTTTTCACACTCGTGAAATGAACATTAATTTGTAAATTTGTATATAGAAACTGAGCATATATATATAGACTTTTCTTGCACTTATTGTTTACACACTTCAGCAGAAAAGTGCTCAAATTATTAACTCTCAATAAACAAAAGAACTTTCAAGGATTATAAACATTTTGTGAATACAGTGAGCTGATTGAAGTTCACGAATTATTTGTGTTGTGCTCTCGTAAATCTAATTAGTTAATTTGTGTTCTCGTTCATTGAACATTTAACCATAATTGATATTATTATTATGAAATTTCAATATTTTCATAAATCAAGATACTTATTTACTCGCTTATTTACTTTAGATTAGTATAAAATTTGTAGTTCGACTGGACGTCCAAATAGGAATTGTTGGATAGGATTTGATTGCTGATTAAACCGAATTAACTTCATTTATTAATTAAATTGATAACTATTCTATTTCAGCGTTTTATTTGTATAAATGAGAATCAAGGCACCCCTAGTTCAATACAAGGCTTAAATGATCCAACACCTAATGGTTAATTTTTACAGTCAGTCAAAGTAAAAACTTTTGACATCCCTGGTGCGGTAATGACTAGAGTCCACAAAAGGGTAATAGCTAGTTCCGTCACAGTTGGGTTGTGTTTATATACTTTCTTCCAAAAATGCAAAGTATACAATATACCAAAAAAAAAAAAAATGCAACATTCATCAGTAAATTATTAAAAATACTACCTATTCTTTTGCCTTAAAATCATACTGTACCTACCATTTTATTAAAAATTTATAACTTTATTTTAGTCATTAAAGATCTCAAAAATCAATGTACAAATCAATAGTCGTTTACCCTCGAAATAGGCCTATTTTCCCGGTGTACAGTTATCCCGATGTTAAATTAGGCGTAAAGTAGTGTACTTAAAGTGCAAAGTTATACAAGGATGGATAAATCAGGTAATAATAATTGTAATAAGCAAAAATAAAACAACAAATTTCTTAAAGGTTATTATAGGCCTCTATCATAGAATAATATACGACGGATAGAAGCGTAAAGTTTACGGAGTGTTTTTTACCTATAGGCGGCGCTGCTCTCCGAATTTATTTCGAATTTATTTCGCTTTCCGTGGAGGTATTAGAGAGTTATTGGACGTGCAATAAGGACAAGCAGTATTTAAATTAGCCTTATTTTGACATCTACGCATGCGCATTTGGGTCCGAAAATAAGGATTCCCTTAATAAGGTTACTGCTTGTCTTTATTTATGTATGGTTAGTGCGAGGCAGTAAACTTCCCTTATTTCAAATTTCTGACATTTTGGACGAGTTTGACGTTTCGCTTTTCGATGATGACGTAATTTTACTTGGAAAATTTATTTTTTACAATAGTTTTCCATTTTACTGTGGGTAACATCAAAACATGGGTATCAGCAGAAAATCACAAACAAAAATAAACACTTTTTGAGGCTGAAATTTATAAACATAGTTATCAGCTGTCAAAATTATGAATACAAAATAAGGTAATACTCTAACACCTACTGCAGTCTTCCAATAACTGTTTTTTTCTTGGAAAAATAGTGCTGATGCACTAATAAAATAACGTAGATCCTTAATACTGCGAGCATATTTAAGTTTAAAAAAATTGATTCTACTATTTAATTCATAGACTGAAAACGCGGCAAAAATGTTCAAAAATTTTTTTTCAAGGTATAACTACATGAAACCTTTACAAAACGATGGAATAGGTCCATGGTTATCTGAAATGGCCAATTACAACATTTTTTTATTAGTTCCAACAATTTTTATATCGAAAAATGTCATAGATTTTTCAAAATTCAGTTTTCATACTTTTTCACACATACGTCGCGATATCTCCGGAACTAATTGAGATAATTTCATTAATAGCCCAGGATAATTAGCCAATTATGAGCCAAAATTTCTTAAAACAAAATATGTACAGTGACCGCCAAAAAGTTTGCAACAAATGGGAAAATATTTTATTATTAAAATATCAAAAATAATGTTACGTGGGATCAATTCAGCATACCTATCAACAAAAAAAAGCACTGTGATAGATGTCATGTGACCATAGTTATGGCGGGAAATTTAAAAAGTTCGCCTCAAATATGTAAAAAGTGGGGTTAGATGACCAGAAATCGAAAAATAGTAGAGAGAAAAGTGGTTCAGAATTCGATTTTACGTCTATGTGTCAATTTTTGAAAAGGTACAAGGATTTTTAATAAATATCAATTGTTTGGTCTGTTTTCTGGTAATTTGGAGAATATTGAAAACTTTTCGGAAAAATATTGGTTTAATTGAATTTAAAAAAGAGGTATTGGATCATTTAGAAAGATTTTATGATAATTCCAAATTTGTTATTCCAAATTTCTGCTTTCTGTAGGTCATTGCAACAAGATCAGAGTGGTCTGAAAATGAATTTTTGGGTTTTTACAATTTTCCGCGGGACAATATTAAGCAGAATGATTGCACTGGATTTTTTTTTGGTTAGTTTCTTTTTGAATTATGTGAACCAAGTAAAAAGTTTTTGATATTTTTTAAATTACCAGGAAACAGGCCAAAAAATTGATATTTATTAAAAATCCTTGTACCTTTTTAAAAATTCACACATAGCCGTAAAATCGAATCCTGAACCACTTTTCTCTCTACAATTTCTCGATTTCTGGTCATCTAACCCCACTTTTCACATATTTGAGGAGAACTTTTTAAATTTCCCGCCATAACTGTGGTCACATGACATCTGTCACAGTACTTTTTTTTGTTGATGGGTATGCTGAATCGATCCCACGTAACATTCTCTTTGATATCTTAATAATAAAATATTTTCCCATTTGTTGCAAACTTTTTGGCGGTCACTGTATAAAGCTAAAAGTTGGTGGTGGGGCTGCAGGACGTTTTTGGTGTCCTTGTGTACGTATCAAACCCCAAACACGTCAAAATCGAGATATTTAAGAAAATCTACGTAGGTACCTATATTTCTTCGGATAATTCCTATGCATAGCATAGAAGGACCTACGTAATTTGATAGGCTATATCTGCTATCACAGACGTACGATCCTCTTTACCTTTAAAATATTGTAATTTGGTTGAAATTTACGGGGGGCCTATTTTCAATGTTAATCGTGCCTCTTTCTTTATGTGATAGGAAAATTTTATCAGTTGTGTGATTTTCTAGAAAATAATGATGAATGTTAGTACGATATAAAAGAATTGATGTCAGTAATGAATGAAAAATCCCTTGACGGAGAAGTTTATTCTGAAGAATATGTTAAAATGAAACTTAAGGCTCATTATGGTGATTCCATTCCATCAAAAAGTGGAAAATGGACAGTATGTTCCCGGGGTACAGCTTCTCGTAGCCTAAATGATGAGTGGTATGGGGACAAAGTTAAAAATAGTACAGACGAACGAATGCGAATCGTTAAAGCTGCCGCGATTATAATCAAAGTTGCCTGTGAATATGATAACTACCCTAGCGTTGAATAAAGGTTATATTGCTATCCCGGACAGTTTGCCTTCAGAACCTTGTTTTGTAATAGATGGTGGTTATCTTCTGCTTAGAGTAGTTTGACCAAAACCTGGTTCGTTTTCCCAAATAGGTACATATGTGATAGTCTATATTAAAAGACACTATGGCCTTGAAAGTACTATTGTATTTGATGGTTACAATGAAAGGGAATATGGTACGAAGAATGCAGAACATATTAGAAAAACAAATAGGGCTAAGAGATCTGTAGATATTAAGACAAAAGGTTTCTAAATTCAATGATACCAATGCAACCAAAAAAAATATTGCTCAAGCCGGAGAGTATTTCTTAAAATTATTATATAACGGTCGTGTTTCTTCAGATAACTTAAGCAAAACCAGATTTAACTGTTAAGGGTTATAGCTAAACAACCCGTTTTTGGAAAGTTTAATCTTTCGGTATTACCACCAACATCTGGAATAACAAAACAACACTGCTACAGAGTTTTTCATCAAGTTCAGTCTTGGCGAGGGGTAGAACTTTCTGCTATTGATTGAGGATGGAAGAAGAGAAAGGGACAACTGGTACCAATTCCTGCACCCTACACTTGACCCTTTGAGCCCCGAAAATTTATTGAAGTTGGTATTTTGTAATTTGTGCCCAAAGATGTGACTGTCGCCGACGGGGACTGTACCGCCATGTGTAGAAAATATAATGGTGAATAATGCAGCTACAGACCTCCCATGCTAAGTGACGAAGAAGAACAGTCTGAGCTATAGGAATATGCTCCTTCGCAGCATTACAACGGAATTTTTTTTCATTCTAGGTTAAAGATCGGATAGCTTCAGACCAGCAAAATGGTGGCGGCTCGCTAAACGTGAAGCATGGTTCCTTCCTATCATTTTTGGACATTTATTTGATTAGTTTTGTGATTGACTTTAACATTAAAAAAAAGTAGCGAAACTAATTTTTTTAATTATTATTTCCAAGATTGAGTCCACTGGCGGCTTTCCACCATCAAGCACAAGGTGCAAGTCTATTAAATTTTATTTACTTATTATAATGTACCTTCAAACAAATTTTTAGCTTTATATTTTGTTTTTAGTTTAAAAAGGCTAATTACCCTGTATTATAATTTTTTTTAATTCTGAAGAGATTATGTTAACGAAAATCAGTAAAGATAATTTTGTTTTTCTGAAAAACTCCCTTTATTCGTAAAACAAGGTAAAACTTCAACTTACACTTTTTATACAGTACTTTTTTCAGTAAGCGAGAATTTTTTTTGTTTTAAGGGGATTGAATGCGCCGTTTAAAATATATTGTAACGCACGTCGAACTATACAACCACCCAACAAGTTTTTACTAATAAAGATGCGAGGTTTGTCGCGATCATTGCATTGGGCTACTGTTGGGCCGGTTGGCATTAAAAAAAACACCATAAATTGATTAACTTTCTCGTTTTTTTCCAGTTTAAATTACATTTTTGTAATTTTTCGAGAACTTGTTTCTATTACCGGATTTCTGAAAAGATAGCGCCATTCGTCCTCATATTATAAATCGAATGCAAAAAAGAAGTTTTATATAACTTCAACTGTTAAAAAGTTACGTTGAAATTAAGAACGCAATGCATTCCTTGTTTCATTCATCTCATTCTCACTAAGGAATATTAATAGGGGAGGGAGAATAGAATGATAGACTGTGTTAGGTACTTCGCGCAGGAAAAAATATTTTGGCATTGAGGCGCATTCAATCCCCTTAAGGATTTCTGCCATACTATCAGTGAATGAAACAAAGCTAAGGCTATTTGCACACACACCGGTTTTGGACGGTCGGTAAAATATTGGCCGTCCACATTTCAACTGTGAACCATTGGGATGGCATGGAGCTTGCACACTAGCCGACCACAGACCAGCACCAGAAAAAAACCGGTGAGCAGCCGGTATGGCCACTGCGACTGCCGGCACCGAGCCGGTGCCGAGAATATAGTAGCGTATGTAGTCAAGTCAGAGCTTGCACACTCTTCATTGTTGACCGGCCGAGAGCGTCGTTCTTTCATTCACTGCGCAGACTTCAGCATAGGACTACAATAATATAAATGATAGGTAATTTGGTAGATACCAAGTAGATATCTACATTTGCATTGCTTGCAATGGATGACGGGATAGTTATAGACAATGATATACTTATTTCGCTAGAGGAAGCAAGACCAGTTCTATGGGATAAAAGTTTGGACACATTTGAGAACAGAAATGCTAAAAGAAATGCATGAAACCAGGACCAAGTTTGCTGCGAACTTATAGCTGATTTTGAGGAATCCATTTCAACTGGACTACGACAACCAGGCAAAACTGCTCGTTACGGCCGGTAAAAATCCGGCGTGTGTGTACAGCACCCCCAACGATAAAATATCGGCCGATATTGTACCGGCCGTCCAAAATCGGTATTGTATGTGCAAATAGCATAAGACATCAAGGAAGTTTTTGAAAAAAACCGCGATACTCCGCGATGCATAGTTTTCAAGATATCGTTCTCATCCATAAACGTATTGGGCATCAACGTGGAAAATAACATGTCTAATTGGCGTACCCACATCACCAAAATCGCGTAGACAGCAGCACAAAAGCTAGGAACACTTTATAGATCAAGGAAGTTGATATCTCATTTCAGCTTTTGCTGCTCTATAAGGCCCAGATAAGGCCATCCTTGGAATACTGCTCCTATACGTATATGGAGATCGGGATCCGCAAACACTTGCTCAAGGCGTTGGACTCGATACAAAAGGGAGCAGTCCGTCTTATCGATGACCCGGAGTTGACCAAAGACCTCCAAAGCCTTGAACATCGGTGAAAAGTGGCGGACCTATCACTTATTATCGATACTACTACGGAAGGTGTTCGAACGAGCTAGCACTTCTGATTTCGCCCAAAGTTGCACCAAACAGAAACACTCGTCAGGCACAAACAGCTCATCAACATACAGTTCAGTTATAAATACCTAAAACATCGCTGTTTCGAGACTCATTTTTCTGGAGGGCCGCCTCGCTCTAGAATGCACTTCAGAGTCACATCTTCCCCGAAAACTACAACCTCCAGCGTTTCAAAACCAATGTCCATCGACACCTCCACAAACACCCTGCTCGTTAAGTAATGTAGGACTTTCCTTTTGTGTGTGTGCCATATATGCCGACCATAAAAAAAACCTAATAAATGAATCAACAGTCATAACAGGTGGATTCCAGGATTCTGAACTTTGTTAAATTTGGAAGAATTAAAGAGTACTTAAAAAGAAGCTAATACTAGATTATTACCTTGGGGTGATATGAATAAAAACTGAGTTTAAACTCGGAGTATATACTCGTGAGCATGAGTATGAAGTCTGAGCTTATACTCCATTCCGTAAGAATAAAAAAGATTTCGGTTTGATAAGTACATACTCCTAGTACATAGAGCAGATACTCAACATTTTATTTTGCTTGCCACCGCTCTTTTGCCGCTTTTTCTTCCTCACAATCCGATGTCCACAGATACAGGTAAATTTATCACCTTTCCCTATCAAATAGCATTGAAATTTGATAAATTTTACCTGTACCTGTGGACATCGGATTGTGAATGGATCATATTATATTCGCAGGACTGCGGGGAAATTTGATCCACCGTTCACTTTGCTGAATTATCTTATCAGCTACTTCCGATACAACTTAAGACACCGAAGTTTGGTGAACACCAACATCCTCGCCTACTCCTGCCTGAAAGCCCGCGTCACCCACGTATCTTAAAAATATTTCAAACTTGTCTTTGTTGTATAAAATTGATTTGATAACCACTCCACATTTTCTTTACTAAACCGGTACAACGTTTTAAAGTCCCGATCACTATTTTTTCTAGCTTTGTGAAATTTTTTTAAACGCAGGTTAAAATTGAAGAACTCTGCCATAGCTCTGCCTTCTACCGAGGGAAAATCGGTACTGAAATAACTTGAAGCAGAAAGTTAAGTCAACTGCATAGTAGACTCTAAAACTATGGAGTAGATTCTCCTGCCGAAGAGCATAAACAATTTTTTATTCATACCAAAAGTGAGAATCTACTCATACCAAATTATACAGAGGAGTACCTACTCAAGCGAAATATCTGCTCGTAGTTTTTATCAAAGTTTTTATTCATACCACGTGGAGTATTTACTCCAAAATTTGAAGTAGAAACTAAATGCTCATTTTTATTCATACCACCTTATGTGCTAACAGAACTAAAATCAGTTAACACAATTCTGGTAAAATCTGTCGGATGTCCTAATACCTATTGCTTATTTATGTTTACTGCACAATACCAGCAACTCCCCAAAGTCTATTTATACAGTTAGGACATGGTAGAACTACATATTTTTTAATCAATACATGATATCTAGGTATTTGTAGTAGGAAATTTGGAAAAAGAAATTTGCAAGGATTAAAATGTTGGAGTGATTGCGAATATCCAAACTGTCGTAAGTTTGCGTATTTGCCCTCCCAAACCCGACGTGATTTTGCATGATGATTTGGAAGATTTTTTTTTCATACATAGGGTTTATAAAAAATACCCTATGCATTTTTCTGCTAATTATTGGGAAATTTTACACAACGAACCCTTGTTTTTTTGTGGTTAATTACAACACGTGTCCAATTTCCAAAACCAAGTTAATGAGAATAATCAGTGAAAAGCAAATATTTATGCTATTATTATTTAAAACCAAAGTTACAGATTTTATTAATTTTAATTTGCTCAAAAATATCATGAAAATGCACACAGGCTCAAAAAACAAGCAATCGAAACTAGTCGAAAGACGCGCGCTGCGCAGCTACCCGGAGTAGTGGACAGCCGGTAAAACTCTCAACTTTAAGTGACGATATCTTGAAAACTATGAGTCTCGGAGTATCCTTGATATTTTAGCTTTGTTTCATTCGCTGATAGTATGACAGAAATCCTTAAAACAAAAAAGTTTCTCGCTTACTGAAAAAAGTATTGCATAAAAAGTGTAGTTAAAGTTTTACCTAGTTTAACGAATAAAGCGAGTTTTTCAGAAAAACAAAGTTATCTTAGTGATTTTCGTTAACATAATCTCTTCAGAATAAAAAAAAATAATGAAATTATCTCAATTAGTTCTGGAGATATCGCGAGGTATGTGTAAAAAAGAATGAAAACTGAATTTTGACAAAGTTATGACATTTTTCGATATAAAAATTATTGGACCTAGTGAAAAATATTGTAATTAGCTTGTACATTTTTTTCATCTAAGTAGAAATAAAAATAAAAATGAAATTACAAAGATGGAAACACAACGACAACGTGCTGCAATTGGCAACACGGTCTAGTTTTTCGTACTCAGGGGTCAAATGGAATCGCGCGACAGAAAGCCTGGATCCATCGAAGGGGCCCGATTTTTCACATGCAGTTCGCCTTCTAGTCTACGTATACGTCACTCTTTATCTCAGCTGTAGTGTAACCATATAATTTCAGGACCCAGGACAACACACACAAGTGATCAGACTGACTTACAGATTGAATCCTCAAATACGTGTTGGTTACCAGTCTTACAGAGACCAGGATGACTTCTGACTTGGAGTGAGGTCTGGAAACCTTCAAAATCTTTCTGGTTGGCAGGTAATGGGGAGATTTAGGTCCTCTTGAGTTCTGAGGTGGTTGGTGGGCAATCAGTACTTAAAATTGTCGAAGGAGATGCCAAGCATTCGATGAAGGGTGAAGACAACAGTAGCAGTGTAACACGAAAAGAATAAGAGGAAAAACAAAAAGGCCAAAATACTTTGGCCTTTTCCAGATACAGCACACAAAGGAAAACGGTTAAGTTTGAGGTTTAAACCCTTAAAATTTGACTAAAAATCTGCCTAGTGGCACTGTAATGCTTTAATCTCAGCAACTCACAAAGGGGATCCAATTAGGGACTCAAAACTTATGGTAAAATCAGCAAAAGCGCTAAGAGAGGAAGCTCACAACGTGCTCTTCAAAAAGCTGCCCTCTTTCTACCAAAAAAACCTATCCCTTCGGGAAGCATGGGTGTCCAAATAGGGAATTTTTAAGTGTCACAATTTTTAGGTTGGGTACCATGGTACCATCGAGGAAGGGAAAGCAGAAATCTGTAATTGGACCAAAGCAGGGAACTGTTATTATTTATAGTCAAATGTTTAACTAAATAAGCACAATTATTATTAGGTGGTACTGTGAAAATAAAATCCTGAAAACTGCGTGAGTGTTTATGAACCTTACTGACTCGATTGGTAGATGGAGGTACCTTTACTTTAGGGAGAAAATTAATCCCGTAACAAATTTTGAAATTGAAATCTTAATGGAATTCCTTTATGAAATCCTATACTGTAATTAGCCTCCTCACTTGAAATAGTTACGAGCCGCCACTGCTGACTGATTTGTGATTTCTGCAGAAACAGACCTAATGTTAATTTGGATTGATTTTTTTTCAATTTATCACTATATAGGGATAAACACTGCCACTCTGTTGATGTTTTGTTTTGAAAAATATCTGCAAAAAGCTAGGTTAGGATAGGTCTTATGGACTTACACTGCAGGGATCAGATTTTTCTTTCAAAAATGTATTATTTTGATCAAAAAAGGTATTATTTTAGTGCAGTTACATGCGAAACTAATTTTTTTCAAATGAAATAGTACCAAAAAAGCCTACCTTGCGCGATTTACATGGCCCCAGCAGCACACAATGTTTATTGGTCCAAAAACCCATAGTTTTTCGAATTGTCTTGTGTCGAGTGTGCCAATCGGATACAAAACACCCCTAGGAACACTTTTCCGCATTAAAATCGCCCGAAAAACTATAAAATTTTCCGAAAAACTGATAAATGACCCGACACCCAACACACTTGACATAAAAAGAATTTGTGTTGACATTGTTGACAACTGACAAGATGACCGTCAGTTCGGAGATTTCCAAAGCCTACTTAAACTGGGAGGATATGTGCAAAGCAAATTAATATTAATGTAATTTTTATTGTAAAAATAAAATAATTAATTAAACCTGGTTTTAATTATTGGCTTGAACATAACGCTTTATTTAAAAGAGAAATAAATTCCCCACACAACTGGCGCCATCTAGCCGCAAAGTAGTAAACTAACGTACCTAGAAAATCAATTATTATTCCAAATAGCGAGCGAAAAGTACTTTTCACACGCTTCGGAGTGTACAAAAAAAAACTTTTCACACGCTCTGAGCTGCGTTCTAGTGCCTAAATTGTTAAGAGTATCATACTCCTGGAGTGTCACGCTCTTGAACTGTTCACAGCACTGGAACGCTCTCGTCCTAACCCCCACCATTTCGGACTTCAGGAGCATGGAACACCGAAATTAAAGTTGGTGCACGAGGGGGCAGGGGATAACAGAAATGAGTAGTTCAAGTGTACACTGGAACGCGCAAAGTAATTGTGGAGCACTCCTGAGCTGCTCAGGAGTAACTCAAATGGGTCACTGGAAAGCACCTCTGGAGCCCTGCCCTTATTAACCTTGCGTTCGGTATTTTGCTCAAAGAGCAGAGCGTGCTGAGCGGAGCCGTAATCACGTGACCAGTGAGCGAACAGAGCAGTTGAACGCTGTATAAAAGTGCCAGAAATTTTAATAAACGAACGCGAACGAGGCTGCACCGAGTACACTTTTTAAATAAACGAACGGTAAAGTCAAGCTCGGAGAACTCGGACCAAAATAACGAACGCACGGTATAAATTACACTTCCATTGAATTTTTATTTTGCAAGAAACACTGAGTGCATTCAGCCCAGGTACCAAAAATTGCAAAAATAAACAAAGAATTCAATATGGCGTGGCGTCAAAGCCTTTTGAAGTATGTTTTTTATGTGTATTTTAGTTTAAGTTATTTTCAGACAGCACACGTTTGGCCCAAGGTTCCCAAAGTTACCATTTTTCTTAGGTTGTCTAGTAATGCGTAACTTGTCCGGGGTGCCTAATAGAGATTTGCATTATGTTGAGGCACCTCTGATGACGTCATAAAAATTAGCAGACAATCTATCTCTCTCAAATAACCTTGAGAAATACTAAATGTTAAAATCACCTTTCCTACATGTAAAATCGACGCAAAAATCAACTCACAAGCACAGCCTGATGATTCGCAAACATTTCATCGAAGTCTATGGGTTACGTCACCTCTATAAATTGCTGATAGTAATGACGTCATGCGCAGACCAAATGTACGTCTCATTAGGATGAGCAATTTTGAATTAATATTATTATTGTTACATTATATTTTTTCAACAAGTTTTCACTTGTTTCTAGTTTGTTATTTTTTCAATAATAAATTCTTTATTGATAAAAATCACTTAAATAATTCCTGCAAGCATTTTATTGCGGGTGACATTACCACTATTACTTAATAGTGATGACGTCACTCGTAGACCCTGCCGACTCGAAAATTGGCGAACGTACGCCTTATTAGGATGAGCAATCTTGGGTTTGGAATAGTTTAAACCGATATTGATATTGTTACCTATATAAAATTTTTGTTTCTCCAATAAGTATTCAATTGTTTCTAGTATGTAGGTGTAAATTCTTTATTAATTAAAATTCATTTAAATAGTTCCTTGTCTACTAGAAATATTGACATACAACATACATTTACAGTACAGAACAATTGCAAACAATTCATCGAGGTCTTCAGGTGACGTTACAACTATCAGATGCTGATAACGGTGACGTCACTTGCAGACCCTGCGGACTTGAAAATTAGCGAAGGTACGTCTTATGAGGATGAGCAATCATGTGTGCCTATTCTCGAAATCGTCGAAAGCGTGGATTGCTCTGTCTTTGTCAGTGTTATGGAAATATAAATATGGGCGACTCCATTCTCCTAAGATCGCTGTTTACCGGTTTCGAAAATAGACACCTTGTTATGTTAGCTTACGATTCTTGGTTTGGATTTTCTTATATTGATTTAATATTGTTATACCCTGAAACACGTCAACTATAATTTGGAAGAAGATAAATTTTTCCGAAAATTTTCAACTACAAGATAAAAGGAATGGTAAGTTGTGAAATAAACACCCTGTATATGTATGTCTTATAGTTTTGCAATTAATATTTCATCCACACTTCTATTGAAGCTATCGAACTTTGGCACACACGTTTATTTACGTAACAATAAACAATTACCTAAATACCGCCATTTTGAATCCAATATGGCGAACGTCACAAAATGGCAACTTATCATTACCATCACAGGCAACCATGAATATCAAATAAGAGGGCTTAATAAGTGGAACACAGTAATGTCATTCTAAATCCAATATAGAGAATGTCACAAAATGGCGACTTATGCGAACCACAATAAATTAACTGACGTCATTTTAAATCCAATATGGCGGACGTCTAATATGACAATACAATATTTAACGAGTTCGGAAATGAAAGATTTTTTTTTTTTTCACGTGACTTCAAACTAATTTTAATATAAAATAAACACGTGACACTGATGACAAACTGTCAACTTTCTATTCTAGGTGAAACCAATTGTTACAGACCAATCTTCGAGCGGTCCACCAAATTAAGACAATAAAAAGAGTGTCCGGTGGCTCCACCTAAAAAAAAAAAACCGTCAAAATTAACGAGTGCGGCAAATATTGCGGCCAATCCGCAGCCAGCGCCACCTACGTCACCAACGGCCCCACCATTTCGTTCAGCAGCTTCCGACAGTCCTTCACCTCCAATGTCAACTACCTGAAACGCAGGTTCAGCTCCGGGGATTTGTCCTCGGAGTGCGAAGATGGCGGCGACGGTCACGTGGTGGATGTTTACACCAATAAAGCGCCTCCGGTCACCTCTCAACCGCAGGTAAGTGAATTGCTCTTATTACTTTAAAAACACTGTTCTGAACGTTTGGAGTTTACTCTTTCTACACCAATAATCTTACTCTGTTTTCTTTGAGTAAAATGTTTAGTGCACTGTTGCCAGGTCAAAAAAATTAAATTTACCAGAAATTGGAACGAAAAATCACCAGATTTAAAAAAAAAAAAAATCACCAAAAATCTTGAAAGTTGATTTTTCAGGGCTTATATCAAACCAAGTAAGCTTTGGAAACATTTATGTATTACAATGTCGGTATTACAGGGCCCAATATTTAAATTTTAAAATTTTGCAATGCCTACTTTATCCCTTATCCAACAGTGTTGCCAACTACAACTTATAACAAATATTGTGTCAATTATTAAGGTTCGAATTTATGCAAAAAAAAAAACAAATTTCAAATTTTCCATAACAATTATTATATGTATAAACATTGGCAACACTGTTGAACAAAATGTCAAATATCATTTATGACAAGCGATAAAACATTACTACTTATCAAAAACTAAGTGAACCTTGAAGCAATCCTAAACTGGGTTCATGACAAGTAGAATTCTATTTTCATGACGTCACCCGCCGTATACTACAGGCGATGTTCACTATTGCTAGGCAACCTGACGTCATGAAAGTAGAATTCTACTTATCGTGATCCCAGCCCAGGTTTTAATCGATGTCGGCAATACAAATAACTGTAACAAAATTTGTCTAACGAGTTTCAAACAATTTTAAAACGTTTTTTGGTATTTCTGGAATTATTTAAGGAACTCAATAAAAACTCGTTGGAATTTTTTTTTTTTAAATGTTCCAGAATTTTTTTTGAAACAATCTAAATTTTTTCCAACGAGTTTTTAAAGTGTTCCAACGAGTTTTGAGGATTTTTAAAACATTTTAAAATGTCCCAGAATTTTTTTGAAACAATCTAAATTTTCTCTAACGAGTTTTTATAGTGTTCCAACGAGTTTTAAGGATTTTTAAAAACATTTTAGAATTTATGAAAACATTTTAAAATGTTGCAGAATTTTTTTGAAACAATCTAAATTTTTTCCAACGAGTTTTTAGAGTGTTCCAACGAGTTTTGAGGATTTTTAAAAACATTTTAAAATGTTCCAGAATTTTTTTGAAACAATCTAAATTTTTTCCAACGAGTTTTTAAAGTCTTCCAACGAGTTTTGAGGATTTTTAAAACATTTTAAAATGTTCCAGAATTTTTTTGAGACAATCTAAATTTTTTCCAACGAGTTTTTAAAGTGTTCCAACGAGTTTTAAGGATTTTTAAAAACATTTTAAAATGTTCTAGAATTTTTTTGAAACAATCTAAATTTTCTCTAACGAGTTTTTCGAGTGTTCCAATGAGTTTTGAGGATTTTTAAAAACATTTTAGAATTTATGAAACATTTTAAAATGTTCCAGAATTTTTTTGAAACAATCTAAATTTTTTCCAACGAGTTTTTAAAGTCTTCCAACGAGTTTTGATGATTTTTAAAACATTTTAAAATGTTCCAGAATTTTTTTGAAACAATCTAAATTTTTTCCAACGAGTTTTTAAAGTCTTCCAACGAGTTTTGAGGATTTTTAAAAACATTTTAGAATTTATGAAAACATTTTAAAATGTTCCAGAATTTTTTTGAAACAATCTAAATTTTTTCCAACGAGTTTTTAAAGTCTTCCAACGAGTTTTGAGGATTTTTAAAACATTTTAAAATATTCCAGAATTTTTTTGAAACAATCTAAATTTTCTCTAACGAGTTTTTATAGTGTTCCAACGAGTTTTGAGGATTTTTAAAAACATTTTAGAATTTATGAAAACATTTTAAAATGTTGCAGAATTTTTTTGAAACAAACTAAATTTTTTCCAACGAGTTTTTAAAGTGTTCCAACGAGTTTTAAAAATTTTTAAAAACATTTTAAAATGTTTCAGAATTTTTTTGAAACAATCTAAATTTTTTCCAACGAGTTTTTATAGTGTTCAACGAGTTTTGAGGATTTTTAAAAACATTTTAGAATTTATGAAAACATTTTAAAATGTTCCAGAATTTTTTTGAAACAATCTAAATTTTCTCTAACGAGTTTTTATAGTGTTCCAACGAGTTTTGAGGATTTTTAAAAACATTTTAGAATTTATGAAAACATTTTAAAATGTTCCAGAATTTTTTTGAAACAATCTAAATTTTCTCTAACGAGTTTTTATAGTGTTCCAACGAGTTTTGAGGATTTTTAAAAACATTTTAAAATTTATGAAAACATTTTAAAATGTTGCAGAATTTTTTTGAAACAATCTAAATTTTTTCCAACGAGTTTTTAAAGTGTTCCAACGAGTTTTGAGGATTTTTAAAACATTTTAAAATGTTCCAGAATTTTTTTTGAAACAATCTAAATTTTCTCTAATGAGTTTTTATAGTGTTCCAACGAGTTTTGAGGATTTTTAAAAACATTTTAGAATTTATGAAAACATTTTAAAATGTTCCAGAATTTTTTTGAAACAATCTAAATTTTCTCTAACGAGTTTTTATAGTGTTCCAACGAGTTTTGAGGATTTTTAAAAACATTTTAGAATTTATGAAAACATTTTAAAATGTTGCAGAATTTTTTTGAAACAAACTAAATTTTTTCCAACGAGTTTTTAAAGTGTTCCAACGAGTTTTAAAAATTTTTAAAAACATTTTAAAATGTTTCAGAATTTTTTTGAAACAATCTAAATTTTTTCCAACGAGTTTTTATAGTGTTCAACGAGTTTTGAGGATTTTTAAAAACATTTTAGAATTTATGAAAACATTTTAAAATGTTCCAGAATTTTTTTGAAACAATCTAAATTTTCTCTAACGAGTTTTTATAGTGTTCCAACGAGTTTTGAGGATTTTTAAAAACATTTTAGAATTTATGAAAACATTTTAAAATGTTCCAGAATTTTTTTGAAACAATCTAAATTTTTTCCAACGAGTTTTTAAAGTCTTCCAACGAGTTTTGAGGATTTTTAAAACATTTTAAAATGTTCCAGAATTTTTTTGAAACAATCTAAATTTTCCTAAATAAGTTTTTATAGTGTTCCAACGAGTTTTGAGGATTTTTAAAAACATTTTAGAATTTATGAAAACATTTTAAAATGTTCCAGAATTTTTTTGAAACAATCTAAATTTTTTCCAACGAGTTTTTAAAGTCTTCCAACGAGTTTTGAGGATTTTTAAAAACATTTTAGAATTTATGAAAACATTTTAAAATGTTCCAGAATTTTTTTGAAACAATCTAAATTTTTTCCAACGAGTTTTTAAAGTCTTCCAACGAGTTTTGAGGATTTTTAAAACATTTTAAAATGTTCCAGAATTTTTTTTGAAACAATCTAAATTTTCTCTAATGAGTTTTTATAGTGTTCCAACGAGTTTTGAGGATTTTTAAAAACATTTTAGAATTTATGAAAACATTTTAAAATGTTCCAGAATTTTTTTGAAACAATCTAAATTTTCTCTAACGAGTTTTTATAGTGTTCCAACGAGTTTTGAGGATTTTTAAAAACATTTTAGAATTTATGAAAACATTTTAAAATGTTGCAGAATTTTTTTGAAACAAACTAAATTTTTTCAAACGAGTTTTTAAAGTGTTCCAACGAGTTTTAAAAATTTTTAAAAACATTTTAAAATGTTTCAGAATTTTTTTGAAACAATCTAAATTTTTTCCAACGAGTTTTTATAGTGTTCCAACGAGTTTTGAGGATTTTTAAAAACATTTTAGAATTTATGAAAACATTTTAAAATGTTCCAGAATTTTTTTGAAACAATCTAAATTTTCTCTAACGAGTTTTTATAGTGTTCCAACGAGTTTTGAGGATTTTTAAAAACATTTTAGAATTTATGAAAACATTTTAAAATGTTCCAGAATTTTTTTGAAACAATCTAAATTTTTTCCAACGAGATTTTAAATTCTTCCAACGAGTTTTGAGGATTTTTAAAACATTTTAAAATGTTCCAGAATTTTTTTGAAACAATCTAAATTTTTCCCAACCAGTTTTTAAAGTGTTCCAACGAGTTTTGAGGATTTTTAAAAACATTTTAGAATTTATGAAAACATTTTAAAATGTTGCAGAATTTTTTTGAAACAAACTAAATTTTTTCCAACGAGTTTTTAAAGTGTTCCAACGAGTTTTGAGGATTTTTAAAAACATTTTAGAATTTATGAAAACATTTTAAAATGTTGCAGAATTTTTTTGAAACAAACTAAATTTTTTCCAACGAGTTTTTAAAGTGTTCCAACGAGTTTTAAAAATTTTTAAAAACATTTTAAAATGTTTCAGAATTTTTTTGAAACAATCTAAATTTTTTCCAACGAGTTTTTATAGTGTTCCAACGAGTTTTGAGGATTTTTAAAAACATTTTAGAATTTATGAAAACATTTTAAAATGTTCCAGAATTTTTTTGAAACAATCTAAATTTTTTCCAACGAGATTTTAAATTCTTCCAACGAGTTTTGAGGATTTTTAAAACATTTTAAAATGTTCCAGAATTTTTTTGAAACAATCTAAATTTTTCCCAACCAGTTTTTAAAGTGTTCCAACGAGTTTTGAGGATTTTTAAAAACATTTTAGAAATTATGAAAACATTTTAAAATGTCCCAGAAGTTTTTTGAAACAATCTAAATTTTTTCCAACGAGTTTTTAAAGTGTTCCAACGAGTTTTAAGGATTTTTAAAAACATTTTAAAATGTTCCAGAATTTTTTTGAAACAATCTAAATTTTCTCTAACGAGTTTTTATAGTGTTCCAACGAGTTTTGAGGATTTTTAAAAACATTTTAGAATTTATGAAAACATTTTAAAATGTTCCAGAATTTTTTTGAAACAATCTAAATTTTTTTCAACGAGTTTTTAAAGTCTTCCAACGAGTTTTGAGGATTTTTAAAACATTTTAAAATGTTACAGAATTTTCTTGAAACAATCTAAATTTTCCCTAACGAGTTTTTATAGTGTTCCAACGAGTTTTGAGGATTTTTAAAAACATTTTAGAATTTATGAAAACATTTTAAAATGTTCCAGAATTTTTTTGAAACAATCTAAATTTTTTCCAACGAGTTTTAAGGATTTTTAAAAAAATTTTAGAATTAATGAAAACATTTTAAAATGTTCCAGAATTTTTTTGAAACAATAAAAAAAAATTCCAACGAGTTTTTAAAGTGTTTTAACGAGTTTTGAGGATTTTTAAAAACTTTTTAGAATTTATGAAAACATTTTAAAATGTTCCAGAAGTTTTTTGAAACAATCTAAATTTTTTCCAACGAGTTTTAAGGATTTTTAAAAACTTTTAAGAATTTATGAAAACATTTTAAAATGTTCCAGAATTTTTTTTGAAACAATCTAAATTTTTTCCAACGAGTTTTTAAAGTGTTCCAACGAGTTTTAAGGATTTTTAAAAACATTTTAAAATGTTCTAGAATTTTTTTGAAACAATCTAAATTTTTCCCAACGAGTTTTTACCGTGTTCCAACGAGTTTTGAGGATTTTTAAAAACATTTTAGAGTTTATGAAAACATTTTAAAATGTTCCAGAATTTTTTTGAAACAATCTAATTTTTTTCCAACGAGTTTTTAAAGTGTTCCAACGAGTTTTGAGGATTTTTAAACACATTTTAGAATTTATGAAAACATTTTAAAATGTTCCAGAATTTTTTTGAAACAATCTAAATTTTTTCTAACGAGTTTTAAGGATTTTTAAAAACTTTTAAGAATTTATGAAAACATTTCAAAATGTTCCAGAATTTTTTTGAAACAATCTAATTTTTTTCCAACGAGTTTTTAAAGTGTTCCAACGAGTTTTAAGGATTTTTAAAAACATTTTAAAATGTTCTAGAATTTTTTTGAAACAATCTAAATTTTTCCCAACCAGTTTTTACCGTGTTCCAACGAGTTTTGAGGATTTTTAAAAACATTTTAGAATTTATGAAAACATTTTAAAATGTTCCAGAATTTTTTTGAAACAATCTAAATTTTTTCCAACGAGTTTTAAGGATTTTTAAAAACTTTTAAGAATTTATGAAAACATTTCAAAATGTTCCAGATTTTTTTTGAAACAATCTAATTTTTTTCCAACGAGTTTTTAAAGTGTTCCAACGAGTTTTAAGGATTTTTAAAAACATTTTAAAATGTTCTAGAATTTTTTTGAAACAATCTAAATTTTTCCCAACCAGTTTTTACCGTGTTCCAACGAGTTTTGAGGATTTTTAAAAACATTTTAGAATTTATGAAAACATTTTAAAATGTTCCAGAATTTTTTTTGAAACAATCTAAATTTTTCCCAACGAGTTTTTAAAGTGTTCCAACGAGTTTTGAGGATTTTTAAACACATTTTAGAATTTATGAAAACATTTTAAAATGTTCCAGAATTTTTTTGAAACAATCTAAATTTTTTCTAACGAGTTTTAAGGATTTTTAAAAACTTTTAAGAATTTATGAAAACATTTCAAAATGTTCCAGAATTTTTTTGAAACAATCTAATTTTTTTCCAACGAGTTTTTAAAGTGTTCCAACGAGTTTTAAGGATTTTTAAAAACATTTTAAAATGTTCTAGAATTTTTTTGAAACAATCTAAATTTTTCCCAACCAGTTTTTACCGTGTTCCAACGAGTTTTGAGGATTTTTAAAAACATTTTAGAATTTATGAAAACATTTTAAAATGTTCCAGAATTTTTTTGAAACAATCTAAATTTTTTCCAACGAGTTTTTAAAGTCTTCCAACGAGTTTTGAGGATTTTTAAAACATTTTAAAATGTTCCAGAATTTTTTTGAAACAATCTAAATTTTCTCTAACGAGTTTTTATAGTGTTCCAACGAGTTTTGAGGATTTTTAAAAACATTTTAGAATTTATGAAAACATTTTAAAATGTTCCAGAATTTTTTTGAAACAATCTAAATTTTTTCCAACGAGTTTTTAAAGTGTTTCAACGAGTTTTGAGGATTTTTAAAAACATTTTAAAATGTTTCAGAATTTTTTTGAAACAATCTAAATTTTTTCCAACGAGTTTTTAGAGTGTTCCAATGAGTTTTGAGGATTTTTAAAAACATTTTAGAATTTATGAAAACATTTTAAAATGTTCCAGAATTTTTTTGAAACAATCTAAATTTTTTCCAACGAGTTTTTAAAGTCTTCCAACGAGTTTTGAGGATTTTTAAAACATTTTAAAATGTTCCAGAATTTTTTTGAAACAATCTAAATTTTTTCCAACGAGTTTTTAGTCTTCCAACGAGTTTTGAGGATTTTTAAAACATTTTAAAATGTTCCAGAATTTTTTTGAAACAATCTAAATTTTCTCTAACGAGTTTTTATAGTGTTCCAACGAGTTTTGAGGATTTTTAAAAACATTTTAGAATTTATGAAAACATTTTAAAATGTTCCAGAATTTTTTTGAAACAATCTAAATTTTTTCCAACGAGTTTTTAAAGTCTTCCAACGAGTTTTGAGGATTTTTAAAACATTTTAAAATGTTCCAGAATTTTTTTGAAACAATCTAAATTT
Source organism: Ceutorhynchus assimilis (assembly GCA_917834065.1). Classification (NCBI taxonomy): domain Eukaryota; kingdom Metazoa; phylum Arthropoda; class Insecta; order Coleoptera; family Curculionidae; genus Ceutorhynchus; species Ceutorhynchus assimilis. The sequence goes on along the minus strand of OU892292.1, from coordinate 2,808,363 downwards.
TCTCTAACGAGTTTTTATAGTGTTCCAACGAGTTTTGAGGATTTTTAAAAACATTTTAGAATTTATGAAAACATTTTAAAATGTTCCAGAATTTTTTTGAAACAATCTAAATTTTTTCCAACGAGTTTTTAAAGTCTTCCAACGAGTTTTGAGGATTTTTAAAACATTTTAAAATGTTCCAGAATTTTTTTGAAACAATCTAAATTTTTTCCAACGAGTTTTTAAAGTGTTCCAACGAGTTTTGAGGATTTTTAAAAACATTTTGGAATTTATGAAAACATTTTAAAATGTTCCAGAATTTTTTTGAAACAATCTAAATTTTTTCCAACGAGTTTTAAGGATTTTTAAAAACATTTTAAAATATTCCAGAATTTTTTTGAAACAATCTAAATTTTTTCCAACGAGTTTTAAGGATTTTTAAAAACATTTTAAAATGTTTCAGAAGTTTTTTGAAACAATCTAAATTTTTTCCAACGAGTTTTAAGGATTTTTAAAAACATTTTAAAATATTCCAGAATTTTTTTGAAACAATCTAAATTTTTTCCAACGAGTTTTAAGGATTTTTAAAAACATTTTAAAATGTTCCAGAATTTTTTTGAAACAATCTAAATTTTTTCCAACGAGTTTTAAGGATTTTTAAAAACTTTTTAGAATTTATGAAAACATTTTAAAATGTTTCAGAATAAAACGTTTTTTGGTACATATTTCTGGAATTATTTAGGGAACTCAATAAAAACTCGTTGGAAAAAAAAATCCATCAAATTTCATTGAATTTTGAAAATCCAACGAGTTTCGATAAATAAAAAAAAATTGGAAAATATTTTTGAGATTTTTTAAAACATTATAAACTCGTTGGAAAAAAATTATCCAACGAATTTCAAGAATTTTTACAAGTAAAAAATTTGTCCAACGAGTTACAAATAATTTTAAAACGTTTTTTGGTATTTCTGGAACTCAATAAAAACTCATTAGAAAAAAAAATCCATCAAATTTCATTGAATTTTGAAAATAATTGATCCAACGAGTTTTCAAATTTTTAAGTTTTCAAAGGGCGATGAGCAAATTTCTAATATTTTTTGATGCAGGCGCCGCCTCCTCCACCTCCGTCACAATCCAGCACCAGCGGCGATTTATCTCTGAATCTGAGGTCCGGGTCAAAGACTACCAGTGCCCCAAGCTCGCCGGCCAAATCCAGAGAAAGTTTGCTGCAGCGCGTGCAATCTTTGACAGGTCAAGCCCGAGACCAAGGAGCTTCGATTTTGGGAGCTGCCGTATCGAGGTAAGCAATATCGATTGAGTTATCGAAAAAAGAAGTTTAGCTCAAAAACTATTAAAGATACGTCAAAATGACCTCGGTAGTGATTTGTAGAAAATTTAATTGGCTTTCTTTTGAGCCTAATTACATAAAAATCGGATTGAAATTAACAGAGTTATGAGGAAAAATGTGCGTCGATGTCGTTTTAATTTTTGTCTATCGATAAATGAAAAATGAATGCACGTCACTGTGCCAATCAATTTTCTCCAAAAATCGATATCGAAAAAAAAAAACGATATCCTCATTATAACACAATTTTAAAATTTTTCAGTGAAAAATAACCCAATTGGAAATTAATGAATATCAACAAAATTTTAAAAAAATATACATAAGAATTGATTTTTTTCCAGTGCCACCAGTAGAGTAACGTCTTCCGCTTCCTCCATCTCAGCTCGCCATCTCAGTCTTTTGGTACTAGACGACCAAAACACCGATTGGAGCAAATATTTCCGAGGTAAACGAATCGGCGAGTACGAAATCCGAGTGGAACAAGCAGAATTCAAGGAAATCACTGTGTCAGCCAATGCGGATGGGGCTTGGGTCACTATGGGAGTTTTCCGAGGTGGTACCAGAGTGGGTAGGAATTTTAGACCCGATTTTTTGTTGGTAAGTGATAACTAATTATAACTGGATAATTTTATTATAATATGCCAATCGTAACCACTTAAATTGTGAAGAAATTTGAGGATAAATTAGGGGAAATTTGAAATACAGATTACTGTTTGTATGTGTTAATTTCAGGTGAGACAAAATCTAAAAGATGCCGGAGAAGACCACAAAAAGTTGCTTTTAGCCCTAAAATTCGGCGGAGTTCCAAGTATTAACAATTTAGACGCAATTTACAATTTCCAGGTAACAAGTTTTCCTTGTGAAAACTACAAAAAGCATCCTTAAATTGCTGTTTTTTTCTATAGGATAAACCTTGGGTCTTTGCTCATTTGGTTCAAATTCAACGAAGACTGGGCAAAGAAAATTTTCCATTGATCGAGCAAACATTTTATCCTGATCATACTGAAATGGTGAGTGACTGAGGGTCTTGCTCCACAAACTCGTTGAATTTTCCATTTTTTTTTTAAATGAATTTTTGCCATTTTTCAATGAATTTTTAAAATTTTCCAACGAGTTTTTAGTGTTTCAAAATGTTTTTTTTTTTAATAAATAATTTTTTTTATAGATTACTACCCCTCGATTTCCGGTTGTTTTGAAAATAGGCCACGCCCATGGAGGCCTGGGAAAAGTGAAAGTTGAAAATTTCAATGATTTCCAGGTAAATTTTTCAATATATTTTTCTTTTTTTTTTCTGAAAATTTTAATGTATTTTTTTTTTTAAATAGGATATGGCAAGTGTAGTGGCAGTAGCCAACACCTATTGCACAGTGGAGCAATATATTGACTCCAAGTACGACATTCATGTGCAAAAAATCGGAAATAATTATAAGGCGTTTATGAGAAAATCGATTTCTGGTAAGTATATCTAATAGAGAATTTAATGGGCTTTATTTTGAACCTAATTACGTTGAGATCGGATTACAATTAACGGAGTTATGGGGCAAAATGAGTATTAAGTAATATTATTTTTGAGAAAAATTAAATTTCGATATTTTGACTTTGAGGCGTTGCAGCTGCGAAAATATTGAAACTACGTTGAAACGATCTTATAGACATTTGTAGAGAATTTCATTGGCTTTATTTTGAACCTAATTACGTTAAGATCGGATTACAATTAACGGAGTTATGGGGCAAAATGAGTATTAAGTAATATTATTTTTGAGAAAAATTAAATTTCGAAATTTTGACTTTGAGGCGTTGCAGCTGCGAAAATATTGAAACTACGTTGAAAGGATCTGATAGACATTTGTAGAGAATTTCATTGGCTTTATTTTGAACCTAATTACGTTAAGATCGGATTACACTTAACGGAGTTATGGGGGCAAAATGGGTATTGAGTAATATTATTTTTGAAAAAAATTAAATTTCGAAATTTTGACTTTGAGGCGTTGCAGCTGCGAAAATATTGAAACTACGTTGAAACGATCTTATAGACATTTGTAGAGAATTTCATTGGCTTTATTTTGAACCTAATTACGTTAAGATCGGATTACAATTAACGGAGTTATGGGGCAGAATGTGTATTAAGTAATATTATTTTTGAAAAAAATTAAATTTCGAAATTTTGACTTTGAGGCGTTGCAGCTGCGAAAATATTGAAACTACGTTGAAACGATCTTATAGACATTTGTAGAGAATTTCATTGGCTTTATTTTGAACCTAATTACGTTAAGATCGGATTACAATTAACGGAGTTATGGGGCAGAATGTGTATTAAGTAATATTATTTTTGAAAAAAATGAAATTTCGAAATTTTGAATTTGACGCGTTGCAGCTGCGAAAATATTGAACCTACGTTGAAACGATCTCATAGACATTTGTAGAAAATTTCATTGGCTTTATTTTGAACCTAATTACGTTAAGATCGGATTACACTTAACGGAGTTATAGGGCAAAATGAGTATTAAGTAATATTATTTTTGAGAAAAATTAAATTTCGAAATTTTGACTTTGAGGCGTTGCAGCTGCGAAAATATTGAAACTACGTTGAAAGGATCTGATAGACATTTGTAGAGAATTTCATTGGCTTTATTTTGAACTTAATTACGTTAAGATCGGATTACAATTAACAGAGTTATGGGGCAAAATGAGTATTAAGTAATATTATTTTTGAGAAAAATTAAATTTCGAAATTTTGACTTTGAGGCGTTGCAGCTGCGAAAATATTGAAGCTACGTTGAAACGATCTCAATGATATTTGTAGGGAATTTCATTAGCTTTATTTTGAACCTAATTACGTTAAGATCGGATTACAATTAACGGAGTTATGGGGCAAAATGTGTATTAAGTAATATTATTTTTGAAAAAAATGAAATTTCGAAATTTTGACTTTGACGCGTTGCAGCTGCGAAAATATTGAAACTACGTTGAAACGATCTCATAGACATTTGTAGAGAATTTTATTGGCTTTATTTTGAACC
>OU892292.1:2746818-2803519 GCA_917834065.1 Ceutorhynchus assimilis | reverse complement strand
AATTGAGGTTTAATCCAAAAATAATGCAAATAAACTAGAATTATCGACTCAGAATATTTTTTCACGACTCAGAAAAAATATTTTCTACTTAAATATCGACTCAGAAAAATTTTCTTTGACTTTTCTTGAATTTGTAATTGAGACAAAATCTAAAAATGGCGCAAAAAAATTAGAATTATCGACTCAGAAAAAATATTTTCTACTTAAATATAGACTCAGAAAAATTTTCTTTGACTTTTTTTGAATTTTCACTTGGGGTTTAATCCAAAAATAATGCAAATAAATTAGAATTATCGACTCAGAAATTTTTTCACGACTCAGAAAAAACATTTTCTACTTAAATATAGACTCAGAAAAATTTTCTTTGACTTTTCTTAAATTTGTAATTTAGGCAAAATCCAAAAATGGCGCAAAAAAATTAGAATTATCGACTCAGAATTTTTTTTCACGACTCAGAAAAAATATTTTCTACTTAAATATAGACTCAGAAAAATTTTCTTTGACTTTTCTTGAATTTTCAATTGAGGTTTAATCCAAAAATAATGCAAATAAATTAGAATTATCGACTCAGATTTTTTTTTCACGACTCAGAAAAAACATTTTCTACTTAAATATAGACTCAGAAAAATTTTCTTTGACTTTTCTTAAATTTGTAATTTAGGCAAAATCCAAAAATGGCGCAAAAAAATTAGAATTATCGACTCAGAATTTTTTTTCACGACTCAGAAAAAATATTTTGTACTCAAATATCGACTCAGAAAAATTTTCTTTGACTTTTCTTGAATTTGTAATTGAGACAAAATCCAAAAATGGCGCAAAAAAATTAGAATTATCGACTCAGAATTTTTTTTCACGACTCAGAAAAAATATTTTCTACTTAAATATTGACTCAGAATTTTTTTTTTTGACTTTTCTTACTTTTGTAATTGAGGCAAAATTAAAAAATAACACAAATAAATTAGAATCTTCGACTAGAATTTTTTTTTCACGACTCAGAAAAAAAATTTTCTACTCAAATATAGACTCAGAAAAATTTTCTTTGACTTTTCTTGAATTTGTAATTGAGACAAAATCCAAAAATGGCGCAAAAAAATTAGAATTATCGACTCAGAATTTTTTTCACGACTCAGAAAAAATATTTTCTACTTAAATATGACTCAGAAAAATTTTCTTTGACTTTTCTTGAATTTGTAATTGAGACAAAATCCAAAAATGGCGCAAAAAAATTAGAATTATCGACTCAGAATTTTTTTTCACGACTCAGAAAAAATATTTTCTACTTAAATATAGACTCAGAAAAATTTTCTTTGACTTTTCTTGAATTTGTAATTGAGACAAAATCCAAAAATAGCGCAAAAAAATTAGAATTATCGACTCAGAATTTTTTTTCACGACTCAGAAAAAACATTTTCTACTTAAAAATCGACTCAGAAAAATTTTCTTTGACTTTTCTTGAATTTATAATTGAGGTTTAATCCAAAAATATGCAAATAAACTAGAATTATCGACTCAGAATATTTTTTCACGACTCAGAAAAAATATTTTCTACTTAAATATCGACTCAGAAAAATTTTCTTTGACTTTTCTTGAATTTTCAATTGAGGTTTAATCCAAAAATATGCAAATAAACTAGAATTATCGACTCAGAATATTTTTTCACGACTCAGAAAAAATATTTTCTACTTAAATATTGACTCAGAAAAATTTTCTTTGACTTTTCTTGAATTTGTAATTGAGGCAAAATCCAAAAATAGCGCAAAAAAATTAGAATTATCGACTCAGAATTTTTTTTCACGACTCAGAAAAAATATTTTCTACTCAAATATCGACTCAGAAAAATTTTCTTTGACTTTTTTTGAATTTTCAATTAAGGTTTAATCCAAAAATAGCGCAAATAAACTAGAATTATCGACTCAGAATTTTTTTTTCACGACTCAGAAAAAATATTTTCTACTTAAATATCGGCTCAGAAATTTTTGTGATACTCAAATATAATTCTCCTTTTTAGTTTTTAATAATGGTGATTTTCGTAACTTTTTAAATTTTCCGTGATATATTGAGAATATCCAGAAATATTGAGAATAATTTGAAATTTTACAGAGTTTTTATTTTTTTCTGAGCTTCTTTGAATATCCCAAATAAATGTGACTCTATCATTTTCATTGGCACTTTTTTTTCCTCCACAAAATGCTACCGAGGATGCTAGTGCGATAGAAAAATATTTGGAAATACTTATAAATACTAAGAAATACTCAGAAGTATTTGGAAATACTAGGGAATACTTGGAAATACTTAGAAATACTCGAAAATATATGGAAATACCGTGAATAGTAAGAAAAATGAAAATTGGTGTACAAATTTTGATAGGTGAAAAGCCCCTCGGTACAAACCCTCGTGAAGCTGCCTTCTTTTTTACGTGTCACATTTCCTTTCCATCAAACCCCATCAATTTTGGAGCCTAGTTGCGCTTATGGGTGGCACCCGAAAACAGCTCAGGTTTACGATTTGGAAAATCCATAGACGTACTCACAAAATCCGATATTAATTTTTGCTTATTTTATTTGCAGCAAAATGCAACAAAAAATCGAACCGCCCAGTTTCCTGAAACGCATCGGCGACACTGAACTGTTCAAAGGCATGACCGGCAAATTCACCGCTTGCGCGACCGGAATCCCGGAACCCGAAGTCGAGTGGTACCACGACGACAAGAAAATCTACCCGTCAAAGCGAATCCGGATGGACAAAGACACCGCCGGACTTTTGCGGCTCACAATCATTGGCGTCGACAGTGACGATTTAGGCAAATATTCCTGTAAAATTTCTAATGAGCACGGCACTGACCTTTGCCACGCCTCGCTCAAATTCGACGAGGGCCTCGACTCCAAACCGAAACGTCCAATCACAGATCAGTATACTGAATTTGACAAGTACAAACGCAGCGGCGCCCCGATGCCGATATCCGATCCGCCTATAGTTTCGCAAATGACCGACCGCCATTGCACCTTGTCTTGGAACCCCTCGATCCCTGCAGGACCCAGAGAACCCGTCACCTATCAATTGGAAATGTGCGAAATGCCCAACGGCGATTGGTTCACCGTGCGGACCGGAATTAGAAGTTGCGCATGCGGCATAAGCAATTTGGAACCGTTCCGCGACTACAAGTTCCGCATCCGAGTGGAAAACAAGTACGGCGTCAGCGACCCGTCGCCGTACGCCGTTACGCACCGGCAAAAACTCGAGCCCGATTTGCCCAAATTCCGGCCGTATTTGCCCAAAGAAATCGATTTCCGGCCGGAAACTTCGCCGTATTTCCCGAAAGATTTCGACATTGAGCGTCCGCCTCGTGACGGTATGGCGCAGGCGCCGACGTTTCTGAGACAAGAACATCCGACTCAGTACGGGGTCAAAGATCAGAGCGCCAACTTGTTTTGGTTCGTTTACGGGTACCCGAAACCGAAAATCAGCTTTTATTTCGAGGACGAGTTAATTGAGCCAGGGGGCCGATTTGATTCCAGCTACACCAGAAACGGACAAGGCACTTTGTTTATTAACAAGTAAGGATTTTTGAATTTCTATGTATTCTGCTCATATTCCCTGAAAAGTATCCTACCGACTGCGCCAATCATATTATAGTCAGGGGCCAATACGTAATTCGTTTGCAAAAAAGGTGAGTATGAGTCATACATCATTTTTTTGTGCGAATGGAGTCACTCGGAGTGCACGGAGTGAGCAATAACCGAACCCACCTTATGTAAGTCAGAAGGGAGAAACAACCCCTATAGTCAGGGTTGCCAGACGTCCCGATTTTTAGACATATTTCCGGCCGATTTTTAAAAATGTAATATCTCGATTTCCGGCCGACAACACCCTTATAGGCTGCGTTTCCGCTTAGTTGGCGAATAATTGTACAGTTGGTAATACTGCGTCCAATCAAAAAGTCTGGGAATAATTTCTGGTACAATAATTGACAGAAATGACAGCTTTTCCATGGCCACCTACGATTTTTGACCAGAAGTCCCTGCTCGGGCGCCAATTTTGTAGCACTATTTTGTTTTCGCTAAGAAAACGGTCGGTTAGGGGTTAGTTTACTACACTCTATTTTTTCCCAAGATAGATTATAATTGACATTGTCAACTTTGAAACATAAACAATATCACGTGGCTTTAATTGGTCGCAAAATACCGTGTCCCTACGAGTGAGGTATCCTTTTACATGGTACAACAGGTACACGGCATCTTGCGACCAATAAGCGGCATTGATTATTACAAAATTGTCATTGTCAAAATCTATTTTGGGAAAAAATAGACTGTAGTGACGGAAAACTCGGGCGCCACCCTTAGGATTATAGTGGTCCAATCGAAAAGCCTGGGAATAATTTCTAGTACAATAATTGACAGAAATGACAGCTTTTCCATGGCCACCTACGATTTCTGACCAGAGGTCCCTGCTCGGGCGCCAAATTTGCAACGCTACTTTGTTTCCGCTAAGAAAACAGTCGGTTAGGGGTTAGTTTACTACACTCTATTTTTTCCCAAGATAGATTATGAATGACATTGTCAACTTTGAAACATAAACAATACCACGTAGCTTTAATTGGTCGCAAAATGTCGTGTCCCTGCAAATGAGGTATCCTTTTACATGGTGCCGCAGGTACACGGCATCTTGCGACCAATAAGCGGCATTGTTTATTTCAAAATTGTCATGGTCAAAATCTATCTTGGGAAAAAATAGACTGTAGTGACGAAAAACTCGGGCGCCACCCTTAGGATTATAGTGGTCCAATCGAAAAGCCTGGGAATAATTTCTGGTACAATAATTGACAAAAATGACAGCTTTTCCATGGCACGATTTTTGAGGCACTTTCCAACATTCACCAGAATTTTTGCAATAATTGAGTGATTATTCCAGGCTTTTGATTAGCTTAGCTGGAAAATAATTGGACAGTTGGTAACAGTGAATTATGTTTTTTTACAAATTGGCCCTTGACTATTGAAGTTTTAGTGTAAAAAAATCTAAGAATAACTGTTCAAACCTCGTTATTCTACGATAAATCATCGTTGAGATATACCGCTTTAAAATGCGTGTGACGTCACAAGAGATTCGCGTGAGTGGTTTCTGTTTAGATTATTGCAAGTGTCACAGAAAAAACATATGTAAATTCAATTTACTTCACTTTTTCTTTGAGCTTTTGTGACGTCATAGGGTATATTCATAGAGCCATATCTTCGGTATTATTTGTCATAGAGGAGTGCGGTTTTCACTAATATTCTTATTTGATTTATTCAGGATGTTGGACCGAGACGTCGGCTGGTACGAGTGCGTGGCCCGAAACGAGCACGGCGAAGCCAGGCAAAGAGTGAAACTGGAAATCGCCGTGTTGCCGTACTTCGTTCAAAGACCCGACGTCGAATACGGTTTGGTGCGCGGCCGGATTCAATTTGTCGCCAGAATAGTTGGCGTGCCGTATCCGGAGATCAAGTGGTACCGCGACTGGAAACCGTTGGCCGCTTCCACCAGGATCAAGGTACTTACATAATTTGATGATTTTTTTTTTTTTTAAATTTTGTGATTCGTAGATCAACTTCCGCGAACCGGATATGACGATTTTGACAATCAACGACTGCATTTACAAAGATGCCGGTTTGTATACGGTGGCCGCGCGCAACGTTGCCGGATCGGCGTCGGCCGGCGCGTCGCTCTACGTCGAAGACAACGACCACGAGTACGGGATCCGAACTTATACGAACATTTCACCGATCAGGGCGCACAAACGGCCGATTTCCGAGTATTACGATTTGGGAGACGAGCTGGGCCGAGGCACTCAGGGCGTCACTTATCATTCCGTCGAACGTCTTAATGGTAAGTTTCTATTGATAAAATTATATTTACGAAACACCGTATATTTCAGGTCGTAATTGGGCGGCAAAAGTAATGCGCGGGCGCGGTCCTGAATACCGCACCTGGATGCTGAACGAGTTGGACGTGCTGAATCAGCTACGTCACAAAAAGCTGATTTCGTTGCACGATGCCTACGAAACTGACGACACTTTGATTATTGTTACGGAATTGGGAGCCGGCGGCGAACTGGTTCCCGATTACTTGCTCCGAACCGACTACTACACCGAAAGCGACGTTGCCGGATTCATGAGGCAGCTGCTCCAAGGTTTGGACTACATACACGGACGAGGTTACGCTCACATGGGACTCAACGTAAGACTTTATTAATCAAATCTATTCAGAAAGATGTTTTTCTGAGTTATTTGTAACTCGTTGGACAAATTTTTTGTTTGAAACAATTTTTGAAATTCGTTGAATAATTTTTTTCCAACGAGTTTATAATGTTTTAAAAAATTTCAAAAATATTTTTCAATTTTTTTTTTAATTTATCGAAACTCGTTGGTTCAATTATTTTCAAAATTCAATGAAATTTGATGGATTTTTTTTTCCAACGAGTTTTTATTGAATTTCTTGAAAAATTCCATAAATATCAAAAAACGTTTTAAAATTAATTATTGTAACTCGTTGGACAAATTTTTTGTTTGAAACAATTCTTGAAATTCGTTGAATAATTTTTTTCCAACGAGTTTATAATGTTTTAAAAAATTTCAAAAATATTTTTCAATTTTTTTTTTAATTTATCGAAACTCGTTGGATCAATTATTTTCAAAATTCAATGAAATTTGATGGATTTTTTTTTCCAACGAGTTTTTATTGAATTTCTTGAAAAATTCCAAAAATATCAAAAAACGTTTTAAAATTAATTATTGTAACTCGTTGGACAAATTTTTTGTTTGAAACAATTCTTGAAATTCGTTGAATAATTTTTTTCCAACGAGTTTATAATGTTTTAAAAAATTTCAAAAATATTTTTCAATTTTTTTTTTAATTTATCGAAACTCGTTGGATCAATTATTTTCAAAATTCAATGAAATTTGATGGATTTTTTTTTCCAACGAGTTTTTATTGAATTTCTTGAAAAATTCCAAAAATATCAAAAAACGTTTTAAAATTAATTATTGTAACTCGTTGGACAAATTTTTTGTTTGAAACAATTTTTGAAATTCGTTGAATAATTTTTTTCCAACGAGTTTATAATGTTTTAAAAAATTTCAAAAATATTTTTCAATTTTTTTTTAATTTATCGAAACTCGTTGGTTCAATTATTTTCAAAATTCAATGAAATTTGATGGATTTTTTTTTTCCAACGAGTTTTTATTGAGTTTCTTGAAAAATTCCAGAAATACCAAAAAACGTTTTAAAATTATTTGTAACTCGTTGGACAAATTTTTTGTTTGAAACAATTCTTGAAATTCGTTGAATAATTTTTTTCCAACGAGTTTATAATGTTTTAAAAAATTTCAAAAATATTTTTCAATTTTTTTTTTAATTTATCGAAACTCGTTGGATCAATTATTTTCAAAATTCAATGAAATTTGATGGATTTTTTTTTCCAACGAGTTTTTATTGAATTTCTTGAAAAATTCCAAAAATATCAAAAAACGTTTTAAAATTAATTATTGTAACTCGTTGGACAAATTTTTTGTTTGAAACAATTCTTGAAATTCGTTGAATAATTTTTTTCCAACGAGTTTATAATGTTTTAAAAAATTTCAAAAATATTTTTCAATTTTTTTTTTAATTTATCGAAACTCGTTGGATCAATTATTTTCAAAATTCAATGAAATTTGATGGATTTTTTTTTTCCAACGAGTTTTTATTGAGTTTCTTGAAAAATTCCAGAAATACCAAAAAACGTTTTAAAATTATTTGTAACTCGTTGGACAAATTTTTTGTTTGAAACAATTCTTGAAATTCGTTGAATAATTTTTTTCCAACGAGTTTATAATGTTTTAAAAAGTTTCAAAAATATTTTTCAATTTTTTTTTTAATTTATCGAAACTCGTTGGATCAATTATTTTCAAAATTCAATGAAATTTGATGCATTTTTTTTTCCAACGAGTTTTTATTGAATTCCTTGAAAAATTCCAGAAATACCATAAAACATTTTAAAATTATTTGTAACTCGTTGGACAAATTTTTTGTTTGAAACAATTTTTGAAATTCGTTGAATAATTTTTTTCCAACGAGTTTATAATGTTTTAAAAAATTTCAAAAATATTTTTCAATTTTTTTTTTAATTTATCGAAACTCGTTGGATCAATTATTTTCAAAATTCAATGAAATTTGATGGATTTTTTTTTCCAACGAGTTTTTATTGAATTTCTTGAAAAATTCCAAAAATATCAAAAAACGTTTTAAAATTATTTGTAACTCGTTGGACAAATTTTTTGTTTGAAACAATTCTTGAAATTCGTTGAATAATTTTTTTCCAACGAGTTTATAATGTTTTAAAAAGTTTCAAAAATATTTTTCAATTTTTTTTTTAATTTATCGAAACTCGTTGGATCAATTATTTTCAAAATTCAATGAAATTTGATGCATTTTTTTTTCCAACGAGTTTTTATTGAATTCCTTGAAAAATTCCAGAAATACCATAAAACATTTTAAAATTATTTGTAACTCGGACAAATTTTTTGTTTGAAACAATTCTTGAAATTCGTTGAATAATTTTTTTCCAACGAGTTTATAATGTTTTAAAAAATTTCAAAAATATTTTTCAATTTTTTTTTTAATTTATCGAAACTCGTTGGTTCAATTATTTTCAAAATTCAATGAAATTTGATGGATTTTTTTTTCCAACGAGTTTTTATTGAATTTCTTGAAAAATTCCATAAATATCAAAAAACGTTTTAAAATTAATTATTGTAACTCGTTGGACAAATTTTTTGTTTGAAACAATTCTTGAAATTCGTTGAATAATTTTTTTCCAACGAGTTTATAATGTTTTAAAAAATTTCAAAAATATTTTTCAATTTTTTTTTAATTTATCGAAACTCGTTGGTTCAATTATTTTCAAAATTCAATGAAATTTGATGGATTTTTTTTTTCCAACGAGTTTTTATTGAGTTTCTTGAAAAATTCCAGAAATACCAAAAAACGTTTTAAAATTATTTGTAACTCGTTGGACAAATTTTTTGTTTGAAACAATTCTTGAAATTCGTTGAATAATTTTTTTCCAACGAGTTTATAATGTTTTAAAAAGTTTCAAAAATATTTTTCAATTTTTTTTTTAATTTATCGAAACTCGTTGGATCAATTATTTTCAAAATTCAATGAAATTTGATGCATTTTTTTTTCCAACGAGTTTTTATTGAATTCCTTGAAAAATTCCAGAAATACCATAAAACATTTTAAAATTATTTGTAACTCGTTGGACAAATTTTTTGTTTGAAACAATTTTTGAAATTCGTTGAATAATTTTTTTCCAACGAGTTTATAATGTTTTTAAAAATTTCAAAAATATTTTTCAATTTTTTTTTTAATTTATCGAAACTCGTTGGATCAATTATTTTCAAAATTCAATGAAATTTGATGGATTTTTTTTTCCAACGAGTTTTTATTGAATTTCTTGAAAAATTCCAAAAATATCAAAAAACGTTTTAAAATTATTTGTAACTCGTTGGACAAATTTTTTGTTTGAAACAATTCTTGAAATTCGTTGAATAATTTTTTTCCAACGAGTTTATAATGTTTTAAAAAGTTTCAAAAATATTTTTCAATTTTTTTTTTAATTTATCGAAACTCGTTGGATCAATTATTTTCAAAATTCAATGAAATTTGATGCATTTTTTTTTCCAACGAGTTTTTATTGAATTCCTTGAAAAATTCCAGAAATACCATAAAACATTTTAAAATTATTTGTAACTCGGACAAATTTTTTGTTTGAAACAATTCTTGAAATTCGTTGAATAATTTTTTTCCAACGAGTTTATAATGTTTTAAAAAATTTCAAAAATATTTTTCAATTTTTTTTTTAATTTATCGAAACTCGTTGGTTCAATTATTTTCAAAATTCAATGAAATTTGATGGATTTTTTTTTCCAACGAGTTTTTATTGAATTTCTTGAAAAATTCCATAAATATCAAAAAACGTTTTAAAATTAATTATTGTAACTCGTTGGACAAATTTTTTGTTTGAAACAATTCTTGAAATTCGTTGAATAATTTTTTTCCAACGAGTTTATAATGTTTTAAAAAATTTCAAAAATATTTTTCAATTTTTTTTTTAATTTATCGAAACTCGTTGGATCAATTATTTTCAAAATTCAATGAAATTTGATGGATTTTTTTTTCCAACGAGTTTTTATTGAATTTCTTGAAAAATTCCAAAAATATCAAAAAACGTTTTAAAATTAATTATTGTAACTCGTTGGACAAATTTTTTGTTTGAAACAATTCTTGAAATTCGTTGAATAATTTTTTTCCAACGAGTTTATAATGTTTTAAAAAATTTCAAAAATATTTTTCAATTTTTTTTTTAATTTATCGAAACTCGTTGGATCAATTATTTTCAAAATTCAATGAAATTTGATGGATTTTTTTTTTCCAACGAGTTTTTATTGAGTTTCTTGAAAAATTCCAGAAATACCAAAAAACGTTTTAAAATTATTTGTAACTCGTTGGACAAATTTTTTGTTTGAAACAATTCTTGAAATTCGTTGAATAATTTTTTTCCAACGAGTTTATAATGTTTTAAAAAGTTTCAAAAATATTTTTCAATTTTTTTTTTAATTTATCGAAACTCGTTGGATCAATTATTTTCAAAATTCAATGAAATTTGATGCATTTTTTTTTCCAACGAGTTTTTATTGAATTCCTTGAAAAATTCCAGAAATACCATAAAACATTTTAAAATTATTTGTAACTCGTTGGACAAATTTTTTGTTTGAAACAATTTTTGAAATTCGTTGAATAATTTTTTTCCAACGAGTTTATAATGTTTTAAAAAATTTCAAAAATATTTTTCAATTTTTTTTTTAATTTATCGAAACTCGTTGGATCAATTATTTTCAAAATTCAATGAAATTTGATGGATTTTTTTTTCCAACGAGTTTTTATTGAATTTCTTGAAAAATTCCAAAAATATCAAAAAACGTTTTAAAATTATTTGTAACTCGTTGGACAAATTTTTTGTTTGAAACAATTCTTGAAATTCGTTGAATAATTTTTTTCCAACGAGTTTATAATGTTTTAAAAAGTTTCAAAAATATTTTTCAATTTTTTTTTTAATTTATCGAAACTCGTTGGATCAATTATTTTCAAAATTCAATGAAATTTGATGCATTTTTTTTTCCAACGAGTTTTTATTGAATTCCTTGAAAAATTCCAGAAATACCATAAAACATTTTAAAATTATTTGTAACTCGGACAAATTTTTTGTTTGAAACAATTCTTGAAATTCGTTGAATAATTTTTTTCCAACGAGTTTATAATGTTTTAAAAAATTTCAAAAATATTTTTCAATTTTTTTTTTAATTTATCGAAACTCGTTGGTTCAATTATTTTCAAAATTCAATGAAATTTGATGGATTTTTTTTTCCAACGAGTTTTTATTGAATTTCTTGAAAAATTCCATAAATATCAAAAAACGTTTTAAAATTAATTATTGTAACTCGTTGGACAAATTTTTTGTTTGAAACAATTCTTGAAATTCGTTGAATAATTTTTTTCCAACGAGTTTATAATGTTTTAAAAAATTTCAAAAATATTTTTCAATTTTTTTTTAATTTATCGAAACTCGTTGGTTCAATTATTTTCAAAATTCAATGAAATTTGATGGATTTTTTTTTTTCCAACGAGTTTTTATTGAGTTTCTTGAAAAATTCCAGAAATACCAAAAAACGTTTTAAAATTATTTGTAACTCGTTGGACAAATTTTTTGTTTGAAACAATTCTTGAAATTCGTTGAATAATTTTTTTCCAACGAGTTTATAATGTTTTAAAAAGTTTCAAAAATATTTTTCAATTTTTTTTTTAATTTATCGAAACTCGTTGGATCAATTATTTTCAAAATTCAATGAAATTTGATGCATTTTTTTTTCCAACGAGTTTTTATTGAATTCCTTGAAAAATTCCAGAAATACCATAAAACATTTTAAAATTATTTGTAACTCGTTGGACAAATTTTTTGTTTGAAACAATTTTTGAAATTCGTTGAATAATTTTTTTCCAACGAGTTTATAATGTTTTTAAAAATTTCAAAAATATTTTTCAATTTTTTTTTTAATTTATCGAAACTCGTTGGATCAATTATTTTCAAAATTCAATGAAATTTGATGGATTTTTTTTTCCAACGAGTTTTTATTGAATTTCTTGAAAAATTCCAAAAATATCAAAAAACGTTTTAAAATTATTTGTAACTCGTTGGACAAATTTTTTGTTTGAAACAATTCTTGAAATTCGTTGAATAATTTTTTTCCAACGAGTTTATAATGTTTTAAAAAGTTTCAAAAATATTTTTCAATTTTTTTTTTAATTTATCGAAACTCGTTGGATCAATTATTTTCAAAATTCAATGAAATTTGATGCATTTTTTTTTCCAACGAGTTTTTATTGAATTCCTTGAAAAATTCCAGAAATACCATAAAACATTTTAAAATTATTTGTAACTCGGACAAATTTTTTGTTTGAAACAATTCTTGAAATTCGTTGAATAATTTTTTTCCAACGAGTTTATAATGTTTTAAAAAATTTCAAAAATATTTTTCAATTTTTTTTTTAATTTATCGAAACTCGTTGGTTCAATTATTTTCAAAATTCAATGAAATTTGATGGATTTTTTTTTCCAACGAGTTTTTATTGAATTTCTTGAAAAATTCCATAAATATCAAAAAACGTTTTAAAATTAATTATTGTAACTCGTTGGACAAATTTTTTGTTTGAAACAATTCTTGAAATTCGTTGAATAATTTTTTTCCAACGAGTTTATAATGTTTTAAAAAATTTCAAAAATATTTTTCAATTTTTTTTTTAATTTATCGAAACTCGTTGGATCAATTATTTTCAAAATTCAATGAAATTTGATGGATTTTTTTTTCCAACGAGTTTTTATTGAATTTCTTGAAAAATTCCAAAAATATCAAAAAACGTTTTAAAATTAATTATTGTAACTCGTTGGACAAATTTTTTGTTTGAAACAATTTTTGAAATTCGTTGAATAATTTTTTTCCAACGAGTTTATAATGTTTTAAAAAATTTCAAAAATATTTTTCAATTTTTTTTTAATTTATCGAAACTCGTTGGTTCAATTATTTTCAAAATTCAATGAAATTTGATGGATTTTTTTTTTCCAACGAGTTTTTATTGAGTTTCTTGAAAAATTCCAGAAATACCAAAAAACGTTTTAAAATTATTTGTAACTCGTTGGACAAATTTTTTGTTTGAAACAATTCTTGAAATTCGTTGAATAATTTTTTTCCAACGAGTTTATAATGTTTTAAAAAGTTTCAAAAATATTTTTCAATTTTTTTTTTAATTTATCGAAACTCGTTGGATCAATTATTTTCAAAATTCAATGAAATTTGATGCATTTTTTTTTCCAACGAGTTTTTATTGAATTCCTTGAAAAATTCCAGAAATACCATAAAACATTTTAAAATTATTTGTAACTCGTTGGACAAATTTTTTGTTTGAAACAATTTTTGAAATTCGTTGAATAATTTTTTTCCAACGAGTTTATAATGTTTTTAAAAATTTCAAAAATATTTTTCAATTTTTTTTTTAATTTATCGAAACTCGTTGGATCAATTATTTTCAAAATTCAATGAAATTTGATGGATTTTTTTTTCCAACGAGTTTTTATTGAATTTCTTGAAAAATTCCAAAAATATCAAAAAACGTTTTAAAATTATTTGTAACTCGTTGGACAAATTTTTTGTTTGAAACAATTCTTGAAATTCGTTGAATAATTTTTTTCCAACGAGTTTATAATGTTTTTAAAAATTTCAAAAATATTTTTCAATTTTTTTTTTAATTTATCGAAACTCGTTGGATCAATTATTTTCAAAATTCAATGAAATTTGATGGATTTTTTTTTCCAACGAGTTTTTATTGAATTTCTTGAAAAATTCCAAAAATATCAAAAAACGTTTTAAAATTAATTATTGTAACTCGTTGGACAAATTTTTTGTTTGAAACAATTTTTGAAATTCGTTGAATAATTTTTTTCCAACGAGTTTATAATGTTTTAAAAAATTTCAAAAATATTTTTCAATTTTTTTTTTAATTTATCGAAACTCGTTGGTTCAATTATTTTCAAAATTCAATGAAATTTGATGGATTTTTTTTTCCAACGAGTTTTTATTGAATTCCTTGAAAAATTCCAGAAATACCATAAAACATTTTAAAATTATTTGTAACTCGTTGGACAAATTTTTTGTTTGAAACAATTTTTGAAATTCGTTGAATAATTTTTTTCCAACGAGTTTATAATGTTTTTAAAAATTTCAAAAATATTTTTCAATTTTTTTTTTAATTTATCGAAACTCGTTGGTTCAATTATTTTCAAAATTCAATGAAATTTGATGGATTTTTTTTTCCAACGAGTTTTTATTGAATTTCTTGAAAAATTCCAAAAATATCAAAAAACGTTTTAAAATTAATTATTGTAACTCGTTGGACAAATTTTTTGTTTGAAACAATTCTTGAAATTCGTTGAATAATTTTTTTCCAACGAGTTTATAATGTTTTAAAAAATTTCAAAAATATTTTTCAATTTTTTTTTTAATTTATCGAAACTCGTTGGATCAATTATTTTCAAAATTCAATGAAATTTGATGGATTTTTTTTTCCAACGAGTTTTTATTGAATTTCTTGAAAAATTCCAAAAATATCAAAAAACGTTTTAAAATTATTTGTAACTCGTTGGACAAATTTTTTGTTTGAAACAATTCTTGAAATTCGTTGAATAATTTTTTTCCAACGAGTTTATAATGTTTTAAAAAGTTTCAAAAATATTTTTCAATTTTTTTTTTAATTTATCGAAACTCGTTGGATCAATTATTTTCAAAATTCAATGAAATTTGATGGATTTTTTTTTCCAACGAGTTTTTATTGAATTTCTTGAAAAATTCCAAAAATATCAAAAAACGTTTTAAAATTAATTATTGTAACTCGTTGGACAAATTTTTTGTTTGAAACAATTTTTGAAATTCGTTGAATAATTTTTTTCCAACGAGTTTATAATGTTTTAAAAAATTTCAAAAATATTTTTCAATTTTTTTTTAATTTATCGAAACTCGTTGGTTCAATTATTTTCAAAATTCAATGAAATTTGATGGATTTTTTTTTTCCAACGAGTTTTTATTGAGTTTCTTGAAAAATTCCAGAAATACCAAAAAACGTTTTAAAATTATTTGTAACTCGTTGGACAAATTTTTTGTTTGAAACAATTCTTGAAATTCGTTGAATAATTTTTTTCCAACGAGTTTATAATGTTTTAAAAAATTTCAAAAATATTTTTCAATTTTTTTTTTAATTTATCGAAACTCGTTGGATCAATTATGAGCTTAAAATAACTTAAAAATTCCAAATAATTTCACAGCTCGGCGATCTTTTAATCGCCCATCCGGGCGGCGACGATTTGAAAATCACAGACTTCAGCCTGTCGCGCCAAATCAGCTCGGCCCACACTTACCCGCTACTCTACGGAATGCCCGAGTACGTGAGTCCCGAGTGCGCCAACAACGAAGGCGTGAGCTACGGCCACGACATGTGGAGTGTAGGCGTTATCGCTCACATTCTACTGTCCGGCCAGTCGCCGTTCCGGGGCGCCAACGACCGAGAAACGCTGACGCGCATCCGGAAAGGCGAGTGGCGGTTCGACGACGAGAGATGGCGCCACATTAGCGCCGAGGGACGCGATTTCGTAACGCAGCTTTTGGTTTACCATCCCGGCGGCCGGATGGACGTGCGCGCGGCGCTCAAGCATCCGTGGCTGGAGCGGTGCGACAAACGCTACGAGGACGAGTTCCGGATCAGTAGCGGATATCTCAGAGATTATTGGACTTTGTACAGGTAATTGAGTTTTTTTTTTTTTAACGTAACGCCACTGGAATTCATTTTAAATATTGAATTTTGAAACGTCAAATCGAACCAATCAAGAATCGGGAATCTGTGAAAATTGAATTAATTACAGAGAATGGTATGACAACGCCTCCTGCAGGACGTGGTTCCGTCGTCGGCCGCTAGAAGGCGCCTTCACCCATCCGTCAAAGATGGTTTATCCGCCCGGCGAAGTTTACACGCCCAGGGCGTCGCCGCCGAAAGAAAAATCGACCAGAACGACGAGAACTTGGGAGGACCAGTTGCCGTCCAGGTCGCCTCTGAACTACGAAATCGGAATTGTCAAGTCCGAGAGCCAGTAATTATATTATCGATAATTATCGATAGTTTTATCGATTGGTATTTTTCAGTTATCAAAACGGACCGGATACGTATTTGCTTCAACTCAGAGACGTCGATTTTCCCGTGCGCTTGCGCAAATACATGAAAGTAGCCGGGAACAGGAATCCCGGCTCGTCTTTTATTTTATCAGACGACAACGGCTACGATTGGACGGTAAGTTAACGTCATCATTTGCCTTTTTTTTTTGAAAAATAGGTTTTTTTATGTCTGAAATTTCAAACAAACATATAGTTCGTTGCATGTTGCATGGCATGAAGGTTTTTACTTACGTCATCGATGAAGTCATAACTTAGAGAAAAAGTCAGAATTATAAAATTTGAGTATTACAAAAACAATGGAAATTATTGGCAATTTCAAATACTACGTAGAACTACAAAAGTCATTGATAAATTACGTAAATTACAGAAATTGAAATTTCAAGAAAAGTCAAAGAAAATTCTTCTGAGTCGATTTTTAAGTGGAAAATATTTTTTCTGAGTCGTGAAAAAAAATTCTGAGTTGATATTCTAGTTTATTTGCATTATTTTTGGATTAAGCCTTAATTAAAAATTCAAGAAAAGTCAAAGAAAATTTTTCCGAGTCGATATTTGAGTAGAATTTTTTTTTTCTGAGTCGTGAAAAAAAAATTTCTGAGTCGATATTTAAGTGGAAAATATTTTTTCTGAGTCGTGAAAAAAAACTCCGAGTCGATAATTCTAATTTTTTTGCGTCATTTTTGGATTTTGCCTCAATTGAAAATTCAAGAAAAGTCAAAGAAAATTTTTCTGAGTCGATATTTAAGTGGAAAATATTTTTTCTGAGTCGTGAAAAAAAATTCTGAGTCGATAATTCTAATTTTTTGCGCCATTTTTGGATTTTGCCTCAATAACAAATTCAAGAAAAGTCAAAGAAAATTTTTCTAAGTCGATTTTTAAGTAGAAAATATTTTTTCTGAGTCGTGAAAAAAAATTCTGAGTCGATGATTCTAATTTATTTGCGTTATTTTTGAAGTTTGCCTAAATTACAAATTTAAAAAAAGTCAAAACAAAAATTTCTGAGTCGATATTTAAGTAGAAAACATTTTTTCTGAGTCGTGAAAAAAAATTCTGAGTCGATAATTCTAATTTTTTTGCGCCATTTTTGGATTTTGCCTCAATAACAAATTCAAGAAAAGTGAAAGAAAATTTTTCTGAGTCGATATTTAAGTGGAAAATATTTTTTCTGAGTCGTGAAAAAAAACTCCGAGTCGATAATTCTAATTTTTTTGCGTCATTTTTGGATTTTGCCTCAATTACAAATTCAAGAAAAGTCAAAGAAAATTTTTCTGAGTCGATTTTTAATGAGAAAATATTTTTTTTATTTGCGTTATTTTTGGATTAAGCCTTAATTAAAAATTCAATAAAAATCAAAAAAAAAAATTCTGAGTCCATTTTTAAGTAGAAAATATTTTTTCTGAGTCGTGAAAAAAAATTCTGAGTTGATAATTCTATTAATTCTAGTTTATTTGCATTATTTTTGAATTAAGCCTTAATTAAAAATTCAAGAAAAGTCAAAGAAAATTTTTCTGAGTCGATATTTAAGTAGAAAATATTTTTTCTGAGTCGTGAAAAAAAACTCCGAGTCGATAATTCTAATTTTTTTGCGTCATTTTTGGATTTTGCCTCAATTACAAATTCAAGAAAAGTCAAAGAAAATTTTTCTGAGTCGATTTTTAATGAGAAAATATTTTTTCTGAGTCGTGAAAAAAAATTCTGAGTCGAAAATTCTAGTTTATTTGGGTTATTTTTGGATTAGGCCTTAATTAAAAATTCAATAAAAATCAAAAAAAAAAATTCTGAGTCGATTTTTAAGTAGAAAATATTTTTTCTGAGTCGTGAAAAAAAATTCTAGTTTATTTGCGTTATTATTTTCTGTCCTTGTTCGATGACGTCATCCTAAATATAACATATTATTAAACCCTATACTTTAGGGTAAGTCTTGATTTTAAGGTAATATTGTAATACCGGCCCCGCTCTATGAATTAATCAACGACAAATACTTTTTTCTAAATTATGACGTCATCGATGACGTAATTTGGTTGCACCCCCCCTAGTTGCGCCTATGTAAGTTAATATATAATTTTATAATTGATTTCAGACTCCGATCATCCGCGAACGACGCCGATTCACCGACGTAATGGACGAAGAAATCGACGACGAGCGTAAGGCGCGCATCAATCGGTACGGCGGCGCCCAAGACACGCCCTACATAAGGCGCCTCAAACACGAATTGGGCGCCCGCTTGGACACCTACATCGAGGCCGAAGCCTTTCTAGAAAGCAAACAGGACGGCCGCGCGCCTTTTTTCCGAGAAAAACCGCAACCCGCCGCCATGATCGAAGGCCGAAATCTCGAGCTCGTTTGTTTGGCCGTCGGCGAACCGGCGCCGATCGTCCAGTGGTTCAAAAACGACGCGATCGTGGCCGAATCGCACCGAATCAAAATTTTCACCGACTCGGAAGGCCGATCGCGGTATCGGCTCGGTCCGGCGCTGGCGTTCGATCAGGGTTTGTACAAGATTGTTGCGCGCAACAAGTTGGGACAAACGATCGCGCGGACTCGGGTCGTACTCGGATTGGTGCCCGACGAACCGGACAGTCCCGAAGCGGCTCAAGTTTCCGACACCGAAGTACTTTTGTTGTGGAAACAGCCGAAGCACGACGGCAATTCGCCAGTGATTTGTTACAGGTTGGTAGACTACATTTCGTATACATAAATCTACCATAGAATAGGAATATTAGTGTCAACTGTCAAATTGTGACAGTTGCAGATTTTGAACCAATTCTTCACAACGGATTTTGTTGAAATTTAGCATAGGTACATCTGTTTAAGTTCTAGTGATAATACATTTTAGACCACCAATGACAGGTGTCAACTGTCAAATGTGACAGGTGCTGAAATTTTGCATACATTTTACGTTCGGGTGATAATAAATTTTAAACCACAAATGACGTTTGAAAAAAAAAAAAATTTTTTTCAAGTGTCATTTTTTTTTTTGACAGGTCCAATATGATTTTTTTTTTCAAATGTCATTTTTTTTTGACTGGTCCAATCCTATCAAAAACATTTTTTTTTTGACAAATGTAATTTTTTTTTCTGACAGGTCCAATGGTACTTATAAGATTTTTATTTTTTTTTTTCAAGTGTCATTTTTTTTTGACAGGTCTCATCCTATAATTTTTTTTTTTTTTTTTAAATCTCATTTTTTGACAAGTCCAATCCTATAAAAAAAAAAAATATATTTTTTTTTTTTCAAGTGTCATTTTTTTGACAGGTCCAATAATATGAAAAACATTTTTTTTTTTTTTTTTTTTTTCAAATGTCTTTGGGTCCAATCCTGTCAAAAATATTTTTTTTTTACAAATGTAATTTTTTTTTTGACAGGTCCAATGGTACTTATAAGATTTTTTTTTTTTTTCAAGTGTCATTTTTTTTGACAGGTTCAATAATACATAAAGTTTTTTTTTTTTTTTTTCAAATGTCATTTTTTTTTGACAGGTTTCATTCTATAGATTTTTTTTTTTTTTAAATGTCATTTTTTGACAAGTCCAATCCTATAAAAAAAGCAAAGTTAAATAAAATTCATCCTCTTACATTTTAATTTTTTCCTGGAAAACTGGCAAAGGGAAAAATTTGAAAATTTTCCAGGAAAAAGAGGAAAGAAGTTCTAAAAGATTCATAAAGTTCCAACGAATTTTGAAACGTTTTAAAAATATTCAAAATTAATAAAAACTCGTTTCAAAGTTGTCAAAGCTCGTTGAAACGAAATTTTGAAACTGTTCCAACGAGTTCCAAAAAATTTATGAAGTTTCAACAAATCCAAAGAATTCGAAAATTCGTTCCAATGCTGTTTAGGAACATTGGAACTCGTTAGAGTGAGTTTTTTGGACTGTTCCAATAAGTTCCAAAAATATTTATAACGTTTCGATTTATTTAAAAATTTGTTCCAATACCATTTGAATTCATTAGAACTCGTTGGAGTGAATTTTTTGGACTGTTCCAACCAGATCCAGAAAACTTGTAAAGTATCAACGAGTTTTGAAACGTTTCAAAAATGTTCAAAATTAACAAAAACTCGTTCTAAATTTGTAAAAATTCGTTGAAACAAAATTTTCAAACTGTTCCAAGAATTCGAAAACTCGTTCCAATGCTGTCTAGGAACATTGGAACTCGTTGGAGTGAGTTTTTTGAATTGTTTCAACGAGTTCCAAAAAAATTTATACCGTTTCAATAAATTTAAAAACTTGTTCCAATACGTCATTGGAACCTTGGAACTTGTTAGAGTGTGTTTTTTGGACTGTTCCAAGAAAGTTCCAATAAATCCAAAAAATTCAAATACTCGTTTCAATGGAGGGTTCTTATTTCACAATGCTAATTAGAAATATTGGAACTCGTTGGAGTGAAATTTTTGAACTATTTCAACAAGTTCCAAAAAATTTATAACGTTTCAATTAATTTAAAACTTGTTCCAATACGTCATTGAAAGTCATTGGAGTGAGTTTTTGGATAGTTTGAACAAGTTACAAAAAGTTTCGACAAATTTGAAAAGTCGTTCCAATGCGTGTTTGGAACATTAGAACTCGTTGGAGTGATTTTTCTGGACTGTTCCAACGATTAACAATAAATTTTAAATTGAGCAAAATTCGTTCAAAAGTTGTTGAGAAGAATTATTTGCTGTTTCAACTAATTTGTTGGTACTTTATACATTTTTTGGTACTTGTTGGAACAGTTCAAAAATTTCGTTTCAACAGCTATGGAACAATTTTTAAATTTCAAAACTCGTTAGAACGTAAAAAATCTTTTAGAACCCGTTGAAACAGTCTTAAAAACTCACTCCAACGAGTTCTAATGTTCCAAACACGCATTGGAACGACTTTTCAAATTTGTCGAAACTTTTTGTAACTTGTTCAAACTATCCAAAAACTCACTCCAATGACTTTCAATGACGTATTGGAACAAGTTTTAAATTAATTGAAACGTTATAAATTTTTTGGAACTTGTTGAAATAGTTCAAAAATTTCACTCCAACGAGTTCCAATATTTCTAATTAGCATTGTAAAATAAGAACCCTCCATTGAAACGAGTATTTGAATTTTTTGGATTTATTGGAACTTTCTTGGAACAGTCCAAAAAACACACTCTAACAAGTTCCAAGGTTCCAATGACGTATTGGAACAAGTTTTTAAATTTATTGAAACGGTATAAATTTTTTTGAAACTCGTTGAAACAATTCAAAAAACTCACTCCAACGAGTTCCAATGTTCCTAGACAGCATTGGAACGAGTTTTCGAATTCTTGGAACAGTTTGAAAATTTTGTTTCAACGAATTTTAACAAATTTAGAACGAGTTTTTGTTAATTTTGAACATTTTTGAAACGTTTCAAAACTCGTTGATACTTTACAAGTTTTCTGGATCTGGTTGGAACAGTCCAAAAAATTCACTCCAACGAGTTCTAATGAATTCAAATGGTATTGGAACAAATTTTTAAATAAATCGAAACGTTATAAATATTTTTGGAACTTATTGGAACAGTCCAAAAAACTCACTCTAACGAGTTCCAATGTTCCTAAACAGCATTGGAACGAATTTTCGAATTCTTTGGATTTGTAGAAACTTCATAAATTTTTTGGAACTCGTTGGAACAGTTTCAAAATTTCGTTTCAACGAGCTTTGACAACTTTGAAACGAGTTTTTATTAATTTTGAATATTTTTAAAACGTTTCAAAATTCGTTGGAACTTTATGAATCTTTTAGAACTTCTTTCCTCTTTTTCCTGGAAAATTTTCAAATTTTTCCCTTTGCCAGTTTTCCAGGAAAAAATTAAAATGTAAGAGGATGAATTTTATTTAACTTTGCTTTTTTTATAGGATTGGACTTGTCAAAAAATGACATTTAAAAAAAAAAAAAATCTATAGAATGAAACCTGTCAAAAAAAAATGACATTTGAAAAAAAAAAAAAAAAACTTTATGTATTATTGAACCTGTCAAAAAAAATGACACTTGAAAAAAAAAAAAAATCTTATAAGTACCATTGGACCTGTCAAAAAAAAAATTACATTTGTAAAAAAAAAATATTTTTGACAGGATTGGACCCAAAGACATTTGAAAAAAAAAAAAAAAAAAAATGTTTTTCATATTATTGGACCTGTCAAAAAAATGACACTTGAAAAAAAAAAATATATTTTTTTTTTTTATAGGATTGGACTTGTCAAAAAATGAGATTTAAAAAAAAAAAAAAAATTATAGGATGAGACCTGTCAAAAAAAAATGACACTTGAAAAAAAAAAAAAAATCTTATAAGTACCATTGGACCTGTCAAAAAAAAAATTACATTTGTAAAAAAAAAATATTTTTGACAGGATTGGACCCAAAGACATTTGAAAAAAAAAAAAAAAAAAATGTTTTTCATATTATTGGACCTGTCAAAAAAATGACACTTGAAAAAAAAAAAATATATTTTTTTTTTTTATAGGATTGGACTTGTCAAAAAATGAGATTTAAAAAAAAAAAAAAAAAATTATAGGATGAGACCTGTCAAAAAAAAATGACACTTGAAAAAAAAAAAAAAAATCTTATAAGTACCATTGGACCTGTCAAAAAAAAAATTACATTTGTAAAAAAAAAATATTTTTGACAGGATTGGACCCAAAGACATTTGAAAAAAAAAAAAAAAAAAAATGTTTTTCATATTATTGGACCTGTCAAAAAAATGACACTTGAAAAAAAAAAAATATATTTTTTTTTTTTATAGGATTGGACTTGTCAAAAAATGAGATTTAAAAAAAAAAAAAAAAAATTATAGGATGAGACCTGTCAAAAAAAAATGACACTTGAAAAAAAAAAATAAAAATCTTATAAGTACCATTGGACCTGTCAGAAAAAAAAATTACATTTGTCAAAAAAAAAATGTTTTTGATAGGATTGGACCTGTCAAAAAAAAATGACATTTGAAAAAAAAAATCATATTGGACCTGTCAAAAAAAAAAATGACACTTGAAAAAAAATTTTTTTTTTTTCAAACGTCATTTGTGGTTTAAAATTTATTATCACCCGAACGTAAAATGTATGCAAAATTTCAGCACCTGTCACATTTGACAGTTGACACCTGTCATTGGTGGTCTAAAATGTATTATCACTAGAACTTAAACACTTAAACTCACTCCAACGAGTTCCAATGCTTGTAAACACCATTGAAACGAGTTTTAGAATTCGTTGGAACTTTATAATTTTTTTTTTGAATTCGTTGGAACATTTTAAAAAATTCTATTTAACAACTTTGGAACAAATTTTTGTGAATTTTGAATATTTTTGAAACGTTTTAAAACTTATTGGAATCTTATAAATCTTTTGAAACAGTCATTTGACAATTACTCATTAAAACTGTTTAAAAAATTGAGTACTTGAAATTTTTTTTTTTTTAATTTTAAAGTGTTAAAAAGTACTTGAATATATTGAAAAATGCTCATTAAAAATATTTGAAAACTAAATTAAAGCTGTTAAAAATAAGTACTTGAAAACATTTTTGGAAAGTACTTGAAAATAATTTAAAAGTTGTTGAAAAGTACATGGAAAAAGTTTTGAAAACTTTAAAAAATCTAAAAAGCGATTTTACACTGTTCAAAAATAAGTACTTGAAAATTTTCTTTAAACAAGTTCAATTGTAAAGTGTTGAAAAATACTTGTAAATTTTCAAAAACTTGAAAACTAATTTGAAACCGTCAAAAATAAGTAGGTACTTTAAAACATATTTGAAAATAGCTTTCAAGTTGTTAAAAAGTACTTGGAATAAAGTTTGAAAATTTCAAAACTTATTTTAAATTGTTCCAAAAAAATAAGTACTTGAAATTTTTTTTTAAAAAACTTTTAAATGTTGAAAGGTACTTGTATCAGGTCGAATTTTGAAATTCTAAAGCACAAATTGAAAAGTACTTGAAAATAACTTTAAAGTTGGTAAAAAGTACTCTAAACGAATTTTAAACTGTTACAAAAAATAGGTACTTGAAATTTTGAAGTAGGTATTAAGTACTTCAAAAAAACTTCTTTCTCGATTATAACCTTACTTTTCCGCCATTTTTACTCAACTTTTTCGTAATTTTTGAAAAGTTACGGAAATTACGGAAAATTGCAAGAATTACGAAAAATTACTGCACCTTACACCCCTTAAATTTGGAGCCTAATTGCGCTCATGCCTATATGAATTCCTTCCATTGTTCGAGTATTCCACTAATGTAGATTCCTGTAATTCCAGATTGGAATACAAACGAGCCGACGATATGGAATGGATCAAAAAAGCGGAAAACATCGAACACGAATTCTACTTGGTGTCGGGCCTGGAACCGAGCGCCACCTACATTTTCCGATTGGCGGCGAAAAACGCGATCGGCTGGAGCGACTCCGGAGTACCGACCGCTCCGATTCGAACCGGAACCGACGGAACTCAGAAAATTCGATTGAGCAAAGCTATGGCGCATTTGCAAACCATCACCGACGACGGCTCAGAAGAGGAACCGGTCAGCAGAATCGATTACAAAATCGAAACTGAGCCAGTGGAATGGGAACACTCGGGCATCCAGGAGCATTACAATTTCATTTCTGAGGTGTCTAGAGGTAAGTGTATTTGGCTCAGAATCTGAGTCAATCTTGAAATTTTTCCTCCAGGTCGTTTCAGTCAAGTCCTAAAAGCCGTGGACAAGCGCACCGACCGAGTGGTGATCGCCAAAGTCTTGCAAATGACAGATCAGAAACAGAAAGATGACGTCGAAGGTGAATTTGCCGCTTTGCGATCGCTGCGGCACGAAAGGATCGCCGGATTGGAGGCCGCTTACCATTCGGCCGACAAAGCGGTCTTTATTTTGGAAAAGTTGCAAGGAGCCGACGTGCTCACTTATTTGGCCAGCAAGCACGAGTACACCGAACAAACTGTCGCCACCATAATCAGTCAGGTGAGTCTAACTCAAAAAAAAATTGATGTTCCAAAATGTATTGTCTGATTTGTTGAAACTCGTTGGAACAGTTGAAAATTTTCGTTTCAATAATAAAAAGTTCGAATTTTTTTATGATTTTTTTCTATATGCGGCGTTTGTACCAACATTTGAAGAAAATGACTCAGAAAAAAAAAAATCTGAGTCCGAAATTTTTTTATGATTTTTTTTTAATATGCGGCGTTTGTAGCAACATTTGAAAAAAATGACTCAGATTTTTTTTTTTTCTGAGTCCAATTTTTTTATGAATTTTTTTTTTCGATATGCGGCGTTTGTAGCAACATTTTGAAATTGATGACTCAGATTTTTTTTTTCTGAGTCCGAATTTTTTTATTGATGACTCAGAAAAAAAAATGAAAATTTTTCTGAGTTTGTATTTTTTATGATGATTTTTTTTTATATGCGACGTTTGTACTAACATTTGAAAAAAATGACTCAGAATTTTTTTTTTTTTTCTGAGTCCGAATTTTTTTATTGATGACTCAGAAAATAAAGTTATGAAAATTTTTCTGAGTTTGTATTTTTGATGATGATTTTTTTTTATATGCGGCGTTTGTACCAACATTTGAAAAAAGTGACTTAGAAAATAAAAATTCTGAGTCCGAATTTTTTTATGAATTTTTTTTTCGATATGCGACGTTTGTAGCAACATTTTGAAATTGACGACTCGGAAAAAAAAAATTATGAAAATTTTTCTGAGTTAGAATTTTTTTATGATTTTTTTCTATATGCGGCGTTTGTACCAACATTCGAAGAAAATGACTCAGAAAAAAAAAATCTCAAGTCCGAATTTTTTTATGATTTTTTTTTTCGATATGCGGCGTTTGTAGCAACATTTTGAAATTGATGACTCAGATTTTTTTTTTTCTGAGTTCGAATTTTTTTATTGATGACTCAGAAAAAAAAATTAAAATTTTTCGAAGTTTGAATTTTTTATGATTTTTTTTTATATGCGGCGTTTGTACTAACATTTGAAAAAAATTACTCAGAATTTATTTTATTTTTTTTCGGAGTCACTCAGAAAAAAAATTATGAAAATTTTTCTGAGTTTGAATTTTTTATGATTTTTTTTTATATGCGGCGTTTGTAACAACATTTGAAAAAAATGACTCAGAAAAAAAAATTATGAAAATTTTTCTGAGTTTGTATTTTTTATGATGATTTTTTTTTTATATGCGACGTTTGTACTAGCATTTGAAAAAAATGACTCAGAATTATTTTTTTTTTTTCTGAGTCCGAATTTTTTTTATTGATGACTCAGAAAAAAAATATGAAATTTTTTCTGAGTTTAAATTTTTTTATGATTTTTTTTTATATGCGGCGTTTGTAGCAACATTTTGAAATTAATGATTCAGAAAAAAAAAAAATCCGAGTCCGAATTTTTTTATGAAAATGATATATTGTCTGATTTGTTGAAACTCGTTGGAACAATTAAAAAATTTCGTTTCAGACAAGTTTCAATAATTATGAAACGAGTTTTTTTATTTTGAAACGTTTCAAAACTCGTTAGAACTGTCAAAAAATGCATTCCAACGAGTTCTAAAATACTGAAAACTCATTAGAATGTGTTAGAAACTCATTGGAACTTATTAGAAATTTGTTAAATTGATTAGAAACTGTGTTGGAACTTTTTAGAAACTCGTTGGGACGAAATAGAAAATCATTGAAACTCGTTGGGACGTGAAGAGTCGCAAAAAAAAAATTGATGTTTCAAAGTGTATTGTCTGATTTGTTGAAACTCGTTAGAACAGTTAAAAAATTTCGTTTCAGACAAGTTTCAAAAACTTTGAAACGAGTTTTTTTCTTTAATTTTGAAACGTTTCAAAACTTGTTGGAACTGTCAAAAAATGCATTTCAACGAGCTTTAACAAATCAGATATTGATTGAAAAATATTGAAAACTCATTGGAATGTGTTAGAAACTCATTGGAACTTATTAGAAATTTGTTGAATTGTTAAGAAACTGTGTTAGAACTTTTCAGAAATTCGTTGGAACGTATTAGAAACTCGTTGGAAGGAATTAGAAAATCAGTGAAACTCGTTGGAACGTTAAAAAAAGTCGCAAAAAAAATGATGTTTCAAAAATGTATTGTTTGATTTGTTGAAACTTGTTGGAACAGTTAAAAAATTTCGTTTCAGACAAGTTTCAATAACTTTAAAAAGAGTTTTTTTAAATTTTGGAACGTTTCAAAACTCGTTGGCACTGTCAAAAAATGCATTCTAACGAGTTTTAACAAATCAGAAATTGATTGAAACATATTGAAAATTCGTTAGAATATGTTAGAAACTTATGAGAACTTATTAGAAATTCGTTAAATTGATTATAAACTGTGTTAGAATTTTTTACAAACTCGTTGAAACGTATTAGAAAATCATTGAAACTCAATGAAACGTAAAAAAAAGTCGGAAAAAAAAATGATGTTTCAAAAATGTATTTTCTGATTTGTTGAAACTCGTTGGAACAGTTAAAAAATTTTGTTTCAGACAAGTTTCAATAATTTTGAAACGAGTTTTTTTTAATTTTGAAACGTTTCAAAATTCGTTAGAACTGTCAAAAAATGCATTCCAACTAGTTCTAACATATTAGAAACTCATTGAAACATATTTAAAACTCGTTAGAATGTGTTAGAAACTCATTGGAACTTATTAGAAATTCGTTAAATTGATTAGGAACTGTATTGAAACTTTTCAGAAACTCGTTGGAACGTATTAGAATTTCGTTGGAACATGAAAAAAAGTTGCAAAAAAATTGATGTTTCAAAATGTATTGTCTGATTTATTGAAATTCGTTGGAACAGTTTAAAAATTTCGTTTCAGACAAGTTTCAATAACTTTGAAACGAGTCAAAAAATTTATTCCAACGAGTTCTAACAGATGGAACATATTAGAAATTCGTTAAAAAAGTATTTTATTTCGCTAGATTTTAGACGGCCTCCAGTACCTCCACTGGAGAGGTTTGTGCCATTTGGATCTTCAACCGGACAACGTCGTAATGGTCGGCGTACGATCCGTCCAAGTTAAACTGGTCGATTTGGGATCGGCCCACCGAGTGACCAAATTAGGCACGAAAGTGCCCTGGGTCGGCCACCGCGACTACATCGGTAAGATCAGACCGAAGTCTGTTTGATTTCTCCTCCACAGCCTATAATTTGTTACTCTGATTGGTTTCAGCTCCGGAAGTTTTGGCTGAAGAGCCGGCGTTTCCTCAGACCGACGTCTGGTCGGTCGGAGTGCTGGCCTACGTGATGTTGTCCGGTACCGTGCCGTTCCGGGGCGTCGACGAACAAGAATCGCGCCAAAATGTATTGTTTGTTCGGTACAGGTTCGAGCATTTGTACCAGGAAGTTTCCCAGGAGGCGACCAGATTTATTATGCTCTTGTTCAAGAGACAACCAAAGTGAGTTTTCGATTTATTTGTATTTATTTTTAATTCGGTACCTACTCAATACCAATCAGGGGCGGATACAGGTCTTAAAGGGCCGGAGTAATATGCAAGCCCGAAAGGCCGGGTTCGCGTATAACTCCGGCCCTTCGGGCAGGTTTCGCATATAACTCCGGCCCTTCGGGCTCGCGTATAACTCCGGCCCTTCGGGCCGGACTCGCATATAACTCCGGCCCTTCGGGCCGGACTCGCATATAACTCCGGTCCTTCGGGCCGGACTCGCATATAACTCCGGCCCTTCGGGCCGGACTCGCATATAACTCCGGCCCTTCGGGCCGGACTCGCATATAACTCCGGCCCTTCGGGCCGGACTCGCATATAACTCCGGCCCTTCGGGCCGGACTCGCATATAACTCCGGCCCTTCGGGCCGGACTCGCATATAACTCCGGCCCTTCGGGCCGGACTCGCATATAACTCCGGCCCTTCGGGCCGGACTCGCATATAACTCCGGCCCTTCGGGCCGGACTCGCATATAACTCCGGCCCTTCGGGCCGGACTCGCATATAACTCCGGCCCTTCGGGCCGGACTCGCATATAACTCCGGCCCTTCGGGCCGGACTTGCATATAACTCCGGCCCTTCGGGCCGGACTCGCATATAACTCCGGCCCTTTGGGCCGGACTCGCATATAACTCCGGCCCTTCGGGCCGGACTCAATAATAATTATACAATAATTATACAATTCAATTGTGATTTATATAAACGTCAAATGTCAAATTCTATTGTCGATTTCAGTCACAGACCGTCGCCGGAAGAATGTCACGAGAACAGATGGTTGCTGCCCACCGATTCGATGATCAAAAAACGTGAAAGAAACGTATTTTTAGGACACAGAATAAAGGTAACAATCCGATGTCCACAGGTACAGGTAAAATTTGTCACCTTGCAATGCTATCTGATAGGGAAAGGTGATAAATTTACCTGTACCTGTGGACATTATTGGATTGTAAATAGGATATATTCTGGTTTTTTTTAGGAATATTCAGAAGAATATCACGGAGAACGGGAAGAATTCGCTTGCAAATCAACCAATCAAATTGGAGGAAAATCCCTTTTCAGGTCTCAGAGCGTCCAAGAAGAATTACTGACTGCGCCTTGATTTATTATTGTTATTGTTGTTATTATTATTATTATGCAGAAAATCTATTAATTAAAATATTTTAATCCCAAAAGAACCATAGTATCTTGTTTTCAACTCATGAAAGCCATAAGTATACAATGGGACTTCTGGTGACGTCATCATTTGGCCTAAAAACATTTTCGCGACATCTATTACACAAAAGCTAAACTGATCGTTACAGGAATCCATAATTAGTGGCGGCATCTATCAAACAAAATCCAAACTAATTGTTACAGGAATCTGTAAAAATTATCTACGACTACGACTCACCAATAGAGCATTACTAGTGCGCCATCTATCAAACAAAAGCCGAAGCTATTTTAACATATTGAAAATGGCGCCATCTATCAGACAATACAAAAATTAATTATTACAGAAAGTTTTGAAATTAATATCCTTATTAAGAGTGTATCTGATGACGTCACTTGTGGACCTAACAAAAACCGTTTTAAATTAAAAATGCATCCGCAAAATACAGTGACGACCAACTTTGTCACTTTTAATCGAAATTTTGAAATGAATATTTTTTTTTTATATGATGACGTCACTAGCAGACCTAATAAAAACTGTTTCAAACTTAAAAATGCACTCGCAAAATACAGCGACAATTCAAATTTGTCACTTTCAATCAAAATTTTGAAATAATATCCTTAATAAAAGAGTGTATCTGATGACGTCACTCGCGGACCTAACAAAAACCGTTTTAAATTAAAAATGCATCCGCAAAATACAGTAATAGGCCAACTTTGTTTTAATCAAAATTTTGAAATGAATATCCTTGTTACAAGGCAATTTTATAATATGACGTGACATTTGCAGACCTAACAAAAACCGTATCAACAGTGACCAACCCTCAATTTTGTCACTTTTAATCAATACTTTGAAATGAATATTCTTGTTATAAGATCATCATTCATGATAACGTCACCCGCAGACCTAATAAAAACCGATTGAAACGAAAAATGCATTCGCAAAACACAGTGACAGTTCAATTTTGTCACTTTCAATTGAAATTTTGAAATTAATATCCTTAAGCGAAGAGTTTACATAATGACGTCACCTGCAGACCTAGCGAAAACTGTTTCAAACTAAACATGCACCCGCAAAACACAGTGACAGGCCAATAATTTTGTCATTTAATCAAAATGTTCAAATAATTCATGATGATGTCATCATCAGACCCAACAAAAATTATTTCAAAGTAAAAGTACACCTATCAAAGACTGATTCAATTATACTTAAATCGTTTGAGAACAGCTCCGAACAATAAAATGATTGTTCTAGAACTGTTCTATAAAGGTTCTAGAGTAATGTGAACAGATCAAAAAGAGTCAGTGCACTTCGAACAGTCAGAATAGAATTGTTAAAAAATACAATATTGATTTTCAAATCAGCCTTTGATAAATTGAATTCTATTATTTGACCTATAAAAATCATTGTTATAAGGCATTATGACGTCAGCTGCAGACCTAACAAAAACCGTTTCAACACAGTTAATTTTGTCACTTTTAATCAATATTTTGAAATGAATATCCATGTTACAAGGCTTTTTTTATATGATGACGTCACTAGCAGACCTAACAAAAATCGATTCAAACATAAAAATGCACTCGCAAAACACAGTGACAGTTCAATTTTGTCATTATCAATCAAAATTCTGAAATTAATATCCTTATAAAAAAAAAGAGTGTACATGATGACGTCACCTGCGAACCTAGCGAAAACCGTTTCGAAGTAAAAATGCACTTGTTAAACACAGTGACAGACCAAACTTTGTTACTTTTAATCGAAATTTTGAAATGAATATCCTGTTGCAAGGCCTCTTTACATGATGACGTCATTTGTAGACCTAACAAAAACCGTTTTAAACTTAAAGTATACCTATCAAGAACCGATTCAATTGTACCGAGAACAATTCCGAACAATTTAAAAATTTTTAGTGAAAAAAGTACTTACATTTGCATATAATCTTCAACTGTCCAATCTTGCAAATTGCAGATTTCTGTAACAATAATCAATCGATTTATTTATCTACCAGCGCCATCTATTAACAAGCGACCAAAGCTACTAATTACAGATTCTTGCTTATTTTAACAATGACAAGGAATTAAACTAAAATAGAATACTATTTATCAAGGTGCAGGCCATCAATCAAAGGGAATTTAAGGAAATTGCATTTGGGTTTGACTAATAATGAAAGAATTACGGTGACGTCATCATTTGAACTAGCTAGAGTTCTAGTTACAAACTTTGTATGTAAATTTAAGTCGATGCCATTACAGAAATCTGTAATTAGTAGCTCTAGTGGCGCCATCTATCAGACAATACGCAAACTAATTATTACAGAAATTTTTAATTTGGCCGCCATATTGCTCCTCCTCGGCCGCCATGTTGCTCCCAAAACTGAAACGCAAAAACAGCATGCGCCGTAGAAGGGGGGAGATTTGGATCGGGCGTCGCGACGCCTCGCCCAGTCACGCCGCGACGCTATGGCGGACAACGCCTCGGCCATCTTGTGCACCGACGGTCTCGTCCTGCCATGTTGGCGTCCTTTGGCCGACGTCCCGGTAATCGACAAGTTCGGACGCGGGGCCCTTTACTTCGTCTTCCTCGCTTTTCTGTTCATCGGCGTTTCGATTGTTTCGGACCGATTTATGGCGGCAATTGAGGTAATTACTTCACAAGAACGGGAAGTTTCCGTTGGTAAAACTGACGACAATAAGCAAATTGTTGTGGTGCGAGTTTGGAACGAAACTGTAGCTAATTTGACGCTGATGGCTTTGGGGTCGAGCGCTCCGGAAATATTGCTGAGTGTTATCGAGATTTATGCGAGGAATTTTACGGCGGGCGAGTTGGGGCCTGGTACTATAGTAGGCTCGGCCGCTTATAATTTGTTCGTAATAATAGCTATATGCGTTTGGGTGATTCCGGCCGGAGAAGTCAGAAAAATCAAACATTTAGGCGTTTTCTTTGTGACTGCAACCTGGTCTGTATTCGCCTATGTGTGGATGTATTTGATTTTGTGCTTCTTTTCGCCTGGGGAAGTCGAGATTTGGGAAGGCCTTGTCACGTTTGCCTTTTTTCCTTGTACCGTTTTAACCGCTTACGGTGCTGACCGTCAAATTCACAAGTTT
The DNA here is from genome assembly GCA_917834065.1 of Ceutorhynchus assimilis. Lineage (NCBI taxonomy): Eukaryota > Metazoa > Arthropoda > Insecta > Coleoptera > Curculionidae > Ceutorhynchus > Ceutorhynchus assimilis. Next base: position 2,770,520 of record OU892292.1, on the reverse strand, counting down.
GTCCGCAAAGATTTCAGGATGAACCAACGCGGCGTGATTGTCCGAGCAGAAGGCGCCGACCAATTGGAAATGGTCAACACGGAACTTTTAGTACTAGATGATGCGCACGAGGATATTAAGCAAGAGTATGTGGCAACGCTTAAAGATTTAAAGCAGCGCAATCCGCACACGGATATAGAGTCACTGGAAAAACTAGCACACGAGGCTTTGCTCAACAAAGGCCCCAAATCTAGAGCATTTTATCGAATTCAAGCTACTAGAAAACTAATGGGCAGTGGCGATTTAATGCGCAGAATCTCTGAGCGTGCGCAAAGCGATTTGAGCGAAGTCAAAGCGGAATTGCAGCGGGAGAATTGCGCACCAAATAATTGTTCGCGTGTTTATTTTGAACCCAGTCGCTATACTGTATTAGAAAGTTGTGGCCATTTTGAAATTACAATAGTACGTACTGGTGATTTAGACTCTTGCCTCTCGGTCGAATATACAACAGAAGACGGTACTGCCTTAGCCGGAAGCGACTACATCCAAAACAAAGGCATTATTGAATTTCTGCCAGGCGAAAAAGAAAAAAAAATCGCCTTAGAAGTAATCGATGATGACGAATTTGAAGCCGATGAGCACTTTTACGTTCGGCTGTGTTCGGCGCAGCCGGCGGGCAGTCTCGGTACTCCGATGCTCGCCACGGTGATTATTCTAGACGACGATCACGGCGGGCTGTTTAAATTCGAAAGTCAAAATCACGAGTTGGTGGAGAGCGTCGGCACCTACGAGCTGAAAGTGGTCCGGTGCTCGGGAGCTAGGGGGCGTGTCGTGTTGCCGTATAGTACCGAAGACGGTACCGCCAAAAGTGGGAAGGAGTACGAGGGTATTGAAGGCGAGCTAGTTTTCGAAAATAACGAATCAGAGTAAGTTGTAGTGACGTCACAAATGTATCGTAGGTTTGTGTCAGAGTTATGTCTCATTCACTCTTTATTTCATGTATCAAACATCAAATTTTCGAAGCGATGTCAAAAATGTCTCATAAGTTGGAAGGTTGAAATGGAATTGAGCATTTGTAGTGACGTCACAAATGTATCGATACTTATAATCCTTGGTTTGTGTCAATCAATAATAGAGATTCAAATAAATAATTAAATATTAATCAATACAAATTGAGGGAGAGGTTTCACGAATTATTTGGGAATTTATAATAAAAATACTAAAAATTGCTCTTACCCTTCACAAGGCTCAATGACACGAACTTTAATTGACATTTTTCCGCATTTAAATCCATTAAAAAATCATTTAATTTGACCAAAAACTATAGAAATGTGCGAGTCCGGCAAGGGCCGGAGTTATGTGCGAGTCCGGCCCGAAGGGCCGGAGTTATGTGCGAGTCCGTTGTTTGTTTATTATATTTTTGACGTATCAATGGAAAAATTTAAACTTGAAAAATAATTGGTGACGTCATATACTGGAGATAAAAAAAAAAAAAAAATGTTATTCGATGACACAACTGCCAACTGCCAAAGTAATATGTCACAATAATTATTTACCCAATATTTGTATTTTTGCTCAAGCTTGACAGAGTCAAACGTCATTTGTCATATTATTATTCGAAGCGGGAAATTCAATTTTTTTTTCCTATTCCCGGCTCTTGAATTTTATAGTTTTCAATCAAGCTGATAATTCAAGATGGCGACGTGGGCATAACAAATTAGTGCTTTTACATTCAATTCAAATCGATTGCAATTTGAATGTAAACGTGGTGTGTTATTTCCACGCCGCCATATTGAATTAAAATAACGTCATTTTATTTTCAGCAATTTTATGTAATATTTAAAAATAAATTTTTTAATCGATTTTAGGCACTTGAAAATAGTCTATGAATTTCCAGAAAAAAAAAAGTACGTTTGTCCTTGTTTGTTGCATACAGACAGACAGAGACGAAACACGATTTGAGGCCTTAACTGATTGACATTTCTTTCTAATCGATGGCCTACTGTGTTAATTATTCGACATCATTGTTAATTTATTATATTTTTAATTATCAAGAGTCAAATTTGACGTTGACACATAATTAACATTTAATGTGTCAAAAGTGTGTTTTTGATTGATCGTTATTTGTGTATTATTTTGGACGTCAAATGTCATCTGTCACCCACAGCAACTACTATTAATGTCAATTTTGAAATTAATCATGTACTTATTTTTTGTTTCGATGTCGTTGCTTGAATTTGACACGTAATTTGATGACGTCATAGATTCCAGATGTGTCAAATGTCGTTCGATAACACAGCAATTATCACTTTCAATTGATGACGACATTGGTTGGTCACAATTATTTGTTTGACAGAGACGAACCATGTGTCAGATGTCATTTATTCTATTACTTGAAGCGGGAAATTTATTGTCCGGTAGTATAGGCGAAATATACGAATGCGAAACGTCATTTGTCAATTGTCAACGTATACTACCATTTCCGATTCGTAGGTATATTTTTTTTGCGCGCCGAGTGTATTTCCATTTCTTTTTCTCATCCTGCTAAAAAGAAACAAGATTTTCTTTTGCACTAATTCTACCAATCAAAAACAATATGATATTGATTCATTTGTCAACCGTTTTATTTATGTCATTAGATGACAAATGACAAATTCAACCGGTTGACAAACTTTACCAATAAATTACCGAACAGTGACACATTAAGCATCACTTGTCCTGTCAACTGTCAAAAAAAAATAGTTATTGATATTGTCAACGATGATTGAATCAAGTAGGCTTTGAATGGATGTCGGTATTACAGGTTGCGTACAAAATTTTATTCAAAACTTGCAAATTTTGATTATTCCCGGCTCTTGTTGTCACATGACGTACGACATTTCATTTTATTCGATTGGCCAGTGAACTCAAACAAGTGAGATAGCGATATTGTAGGCGGAATGATTAAACAAACGTCAATTGCCGGTGAGAGTTTTGGGACCAAAATCCTATTTAAAATGATGATATTTTCAAATCTTTCGAGATTATTTCTATCATGCGGCAACGTCGCTTGTTTAATTAAGCAGGCCTTTGAATAATATTGGGGTCGGTAATATAGAACTCTGTAATACTTTTGCACTGCTAAAAGGACTGACAACATTGGGACGGTAATACAGAAGAAGTAATATTTTGAGGTAACGTACAACATTTTATCTACATCTAACCCATCGTCCATCTGGTCACCAATATTGAAAAGTAGGCGATTGATTTCGAGATTGAAATTACAACTTTGACAGTTGCAATAGATGACAAAATGACATTTGACATATCGTTCATCTGTCTAAATTGTAACCAACAAATGACGTCAATTCGACTAAATGATTAAGTGACCATTTTGGTATGACGTCACGCTGGAGGGCAACCATCATTTTGTTGTCAAATTTAAAGCGAAAAATGTCAAAATAATGTCATTTTTTTTTTTTTGGTTATAAATTAATGTTTGCCCTCCAGAGCAAATTGTCATTAGTCATTTATACTGAAATAGGTCAAGAATAACAGACAATTTAAGGTGAATTCTAACGATATCGAGTGACATCTATCATTGAATTACATGTGACATAGTGACGCCAAAAGTGGCAATAATAAACAATAACTTTGACAGTTGATATCTGGTCATATGTCGTACTAATAAATGTGACAAGTGACATTGACGATTAAAAAACGAAATACTTTGCACTATTTCCTGTCATTTTACAAGTTGATTTAAATTATTTAGCGAATTCTATTGTGTGTCTTTTCTATCAGCTTGTATAAAACAGAGATAGAAATACATTTTTTTTGCATTAAAATAATTGATGTAATTATTGGCAACATTGCATCAGTTTTTAAATCACTTTTGACAGTTGTTTAATTGACAATTGACAAAAAAAAAAAAATCAATTTGGTGTTAAACAATGAAACTTATAATCGTTGTTTGATGAGTCTTAACAGCTGTCACTATTTTGACAAGTTTGTCAAATGTCGTTATATATCAAAGTCGAAATGCTGCGTTGCAACACTGTTTTTTTCTCCATTTTCAATAGTCCATTTTTATTGAAATTGGAAAAAAATCGATGTAATTATTGACAACATGGTATTGTCTGGTAATACGCACGAATGTTTATAAAACCCTCGCTCTTCGGGCTCAGATTTAAAAAGAAAACCCCGGCCCAAAGGGCCGGAGTTATATGAGAGCCCGAAGGGCCGGAGTTATATGCGAGCCTGAAAAGCCGGAGTTATACGAACCCGACAGGCCGAAGTTATTTTAATCATGAGCCCGAAGGGCCGGAATTATACGAACCCGTTCATTGTCAACTGATTTTAATACTTCGGCTCTTCGGATCGTAATCTTTGAAACAAAAAGACGCCATTTTATATCGACTGTCAAAAAAAACCAAGGCCTACTTTGATATTTCAATTTTTCGACGTTTTGACGTTTGTTGTTGTTTGATTTATAGGTTATCATAGACATTTCTGAAAAATATTTCCTTTAAAATTCCCAAATATCCTTTGGAATTCCCAAAAAATCTATTAAAATCTCAGAATTCCACAATTTAATGGAATTTCGGTAGAATAATTATGTTATTCTGAAAAAGGAATTAGATGTGAAATTTCCATAGAATTTACATTAAATCTTAATTCCTCTCGAATTACTTGAAATTTCAGTGAAATTCCGATCGAATTACACAAAATCCTAAATGAATTACATGGAGGAATTTTAAACAATTACATGAAATTACACCGAAATTCTCAATATGAAATTTCAGTTTTTACTGAATTTTAGTAATGCCGAGGAATTTTCAGCATAAAAAACATGGAATTTCGGTGATATTCCGAAAAATTCCCACGTAATTACATGAAATTTCAATAGATTTCGATGAATTTTTAAGAAATTATATGAAATTTCAAAGAATTTTATGAAAATTTTGTGGAATTCTCGGATATTTCAGTGGTAAAATTTTGAGGAATTTTAGTAAAGTTAAAAAAACAAAATATGGAATTTTGAAATTGAAATCTTAATGGAATTCCTTCATGAAATCCTATACTGTAATTAGCTTCCTCCCTTAAAATAGTCACAAGCCGCCACTGTTTACATTCAATTTTGTAACTTACCAATTTTTAAACAAAATCAATCGTCCGGCCTGGAATTTTGTGTATTTTCGATGCAAAATAATCCAACGAACACTTTAAAACACTTTTCAGCCCTTAATTAGTACAAAAAACCCCGAAATTATGCAAAAAAACTCGGCACGTGGGTCCCAAACAACAACAAAAGACACTATGACAATACCAACTGCCAAAAACAAAAAAAAATTCCAAAGCCTCCTTACACGTTTTTGCAGTGTTGCCACATCATTATTTCAAAACAATAATGAAAATCAAATTGGCTATAAATAAACAAATAAATTTTAACTTTTTATTTATTAATTTAAATAACAAATGTCAATTGTCAAAAAACATAAAAAATATAAACAAAACATTTTTGTTTATAATCTCAAGTCAATAGTACCAACTGCCTCAATTGCGAAAACCATTGGTAAAATTAGTGTAAATACTATGTATTTCCGTCACTTTCTTTTGCATGCTAATAGTAGAAGACACAATAATTACACTCAGTACGCACTGAATTTACTCTATGCTAATGGATTTCACTGTACTTAAATTCAGTGCTGCCACTTCTGACGGAATAAAGTCGGTAAATTCTTGAAGAAATAATTGGTAGTTTTCGTTTAAAAATCGGTAGCTGACGTCATTCTGCCACAATTTACTGACGTCATAATTTTATTGTGCAATGTGATTCCTATTTCTCCGTAGGCAAATCAGGGAATCATAGTTGAATTATTATGTAACAATCTGAGGGGCTTTATTTGAAATTGAGGCAACTTTGCCTACACGCAAATATGACGCAGATGACGTCAGTTGTGATTGCACAAATTTTCAATCCCAAATGACGTCATTTGCGTGGACGATGATCAGATGTTATATGTCAATTGTATCATATTCCCCTAACCCAGCGGTATATAGTGATGACGTCACCCGCAGACCGCGATGGAATGCTAGAGATTCAGGCTGTGCTAGTGAATTGATTTTTTCGTCGATTTTAAATGTAGAAAAGGTGATTTATCGGTATGTTTTTATATTTGTTGCATTACTAACAAATTGCAGAAAAATCGTGAGAAATTGGTTTAAAATCGGTAGACTCATTTGAAAATTGGTAAATTTACCGATAAATCGGTTGAGGTTAAATGTCGAAAATCGAAAAAATTACAAGGCCTACTTGTTTTTATATGGTGGTTGAAGTCAAACAATGAAATTAACGACAAGGAATATTAAACACATGCAAATGTCTGACCGTTGCCGCCATATTTAATCAAATTGCCAAATTGCCTATTTTCCATTACAAAAATCGCTCTTACCTTTATAAGGCCCAATAACAGGAACTTCATAATGTAGCAACCCTATACGTAATTTGACATTTCAAAGTAGGCCTTGTAATCTTTTGACAATTAATTCAAAATGGTTGGTTTGTTTTCAAGGCCTACTTGGCTTGATTTTACAGTTATCTGTATTACCGACATCGATTAAAATCAGTGTTGCTTTCAAGGCCTACTAGGTTATTTATTTTGTTGCTTGTCAATAATTTGATGTTTGATATTTTGTCGATGTTTAAAAAATAGTCGTTATGGAAAATTTAAAATTTACAAGGCCTACTTGAGCTTTGTTTTTTTCTAAATCTTTAAGCCTCATCAGTAATTGAAACAATGCTTATTGTAAGTTGAAGTTGACAGCACTGTTCGATAACTGACAAAGTAGTATACTCTGTAATACCGATATCGCAATACATATACATTTTCAAGGCCTACTTGGTTTGATAAATAATTCATTGGCTCCAAATTATCAGCTAACCAATAAGGCTCGTGATAAAAATAAGTCCGGCCTTTCAGGCTTTCATATGACTCCGGTCCTTCGGGCTTTCATATGACTCCGGTCCTTCGGGCTTGCATATAACTCCGGCCCTTCGGGCCGGACTCGCATATAACTCCGGCCCTTCGGGCCGGACTCGCATATAACTCCGGCCCTTCGGGCCGGACTCGCATATAACTCCGGCCCTTCGGGCCGGACTCGCATATAACTCCGGCCCTTCGGGCCGGACTCGCATATAACTCCGGCCCTTCGGGCCGGACTCGCATATAACTCCGGCCCTTCGGGCCGGACTCACCCAAGGATAATACACACTACTACTATATAGCCTATCCTCATAAAGCATTTTTCATCATGAATGTATATCGCTGGCGCAAACAGCTGACGATGATGTCATCAATAGTGTTACACCATATTGCCGCAATTTCCACAAATGAGACCGATAAGCAATTCTGTGTAGTAGTGTGTATTATCGTATTATCCTTGCATTTGCACATAATCTAAGGGGCACTGCCTGTTAAACAGCCTACGTCAAGGAGAGAAATAACATGCTGCTTACGTCACAACTGGTACGAGAATTTTTTCACACAGGCCTTATGAAGATAAAACTATCCTGTAGTAGTATTAGTGCGTTCAATCGCCCTATTGCCAACAGTTACCAAACAAATAAATTCTAATTATTGACAAATCAAGTGCATTATTGTCACCTGCAGTGACGTCACTACAGGTGCGCGACCGTCTTTTGCGTGATTTTTCCTTACGTTTAAGTCTAAAAATTGTATTCCATTCCAACGCTCCGATAAATTTGATATGAGCCTTGAATAAAACAGTTTTTCAAAGGTTTCGAAATCGATACCAGTTTTATATTACATGATTAAAGTTGTCCTATAAATGATTGACCTTGTATATTTGTAGAAAAGTGATTCCGTTGACGATAATCGAAGAAGACAGCTACGAAAAAGACGTGCTGTTTTACGTGCAACTAGGCGAACCCCTAATGGTTGGCGGTAAGATTTAAAAAAAAATCAATATTTCCTTTCTCTTTTATGTCTATTTGTAACCCACTCTATTTTCTCTTTTTCGCACCCTCTTGCATGTTAAAGTAAGTAAAAAATCATGCAATCACAATTTTAAAGCTAAAACTTGTTTCCCTATTAGACGAAGTAGCAAATTTGGCGGCCGAAGCCGAAAAAAAACGACCGGAGGAGCGCACGGACCGAGAACGGCTGGCGATTATGGGCAAACCGAGACTTGGCGACATTGTCCGAGCCCAAATCCGAATCAAGGAAAGCAAAGAGTTTAAGGTCAGTGTCGCGAGTAGTTGAACAAAGCGGATTCTGCGATATCGAAAATGATACTTTAAAACTCCCGAAATTTCAGATCAAAAGCATCGGCCAATCTAGAAATTTTCCCACGGTATCGGAAAAATTCCCAGGCTCAGGTGCCCCCTTATTACTGACAGCTGTCAGATAGTGTCACATGAAGCCGCCAATGACACCTGTACTACTTACCACCCAAGCCCACAGACAGATGTCACATTTAACGTACACTAATGCTATTATCATTACGATAACGTTATATCGCAAAACCCGCTTTATTTGACTACTGTCACAATTATGTGAAAACTTCAAAAGCATAAAATAACTTATTTATTAGAATACGGTAGACAAACTGGTCCAGCGCGCCAATGCCTCGTTACTAATCGGCACGTCGTCTTGGAAGGAGCAATTCCTCGAAGCCTTGACAGTCAGCTCGAGCGAAGACGTCCAAAAACCGTCCAAGCTGGACTACTTCATGCATCTAGTTACAGTTTTCTGGAAAATAATTTTCGCCCTGATTCCGCCCACTGACATTTGCAACGGCTACTTGTGCTTTGTAGTTTCGATATTTTGCATAGGACTGGTCACCGCTGTTATCGGTGACGTGGCATCGCACTTTGGTGCCACTTTAGGTATCAAAGATGGCGTAACTGCAATTGTATTTGTCGCTTTGGGTACCAGCATACCAGGTTAGATGATTTTCGGTTTGTGCACATTTTAACTTTGAAATGTTTCAGATACGTTTGCCAGCAAAGTGGCGGCCATCAACGACAAACACGCAGACGCCAGCGTTGGTAATGTTACCGGAAGTAACGCTGTCAATGTTTTTTTGGGTATCGGCGTTGCCTGGTCGATTGCTGCTATTTACCACGGCTGTCACGGCAACAAATTTACCGTCCATCCTGGCAGGTAACCTGTATACTGATCAAGTGGGCTTACGCTGACGACAAACATTTTCCAGTTTAGCCTTTTCGGTGACGATATTTTGTTCGGAAGCGGCCGTCGCCATTTTGATTCTGTTGCTCAGACGTTCGAAAAGTATCGGGGGAGAACTGGGTGGTCCCACTGCATCTAAATTGCTCACTTCTCTGGTACTTTTCGGCCTGTGGATCGTCTATTTGGTGCTATCGACGTTAGAGGCCTACGGCGTCATCAAGGGTTTCTAAATTATTTGTGATCTAACATAAAAAGACTAAAAATCAACGACAAAACAAGTTCCTTAATTGATGATAATGTGTCATTAAGTATTTTGGTTCAGTGTTATCGGCTTGACCCCCTAATTCCACATTTTTTCAGCTGATATCGGCAACATAGGTGCCAGTGAGTGTATATTAGTCACATAATTCAATGGTGGAGGTTAAGCCTTTAGACATGATTCAAAAGTGTAAATAATGTAGCGTTTATACAGGGCCCGTTATATTAGTAGATAAACTTTATATGTAAATGTAAAATGTTAAGAAAACGCTTCCACTTAATTGTTAAATATACTATAGAATGTTACCTAAAACTATATTGTTGTTAATTGTAATTGACTGGGACTGAATATTAAATTGACCAAAAAACATATTGTATTTCATTTTAAATCAAAATGTGCCTTAATGCCATTGAGTAAGACAAAGACAGAAATAAAATAGGATGCATTTTAAGAAGCAGAAAAATAACGACCATTTTCTGATTGAAAATCTAACAAAAATGACACTCCAAAGCCTAGTCAATGAAACTAAAGTTTTCCCTTTACAAAACTGAAAACTTTTGGCAGAACATGAAGCCTATATACAGCAGTGGCGGTCCATACATGATTATCTGAAGAGGGTGATGGATAACGGAAAAATCATATGTAAAAAATACCAAAAACTCAAAGCCATTGAGTTATTATTAATGGAGTTACGATTTTTTGAAAATAATGATATTTTGTAAAGTAAGACTTTACAAACAATTTTTTTAGTCAAAAACTAAGGGGAGTGGAAAGTTGAAATTTTGGGGTCTTTTTCCTAATGATTCAATGTAAAAAATACCAAAAACTCAAAGCCATTGAGTTATTATTAATGGAGTTACGATTTTTTGAAAATAATGATATTTTGTAAAGTAAGACTTTACAAACAATTTTTTTAGTCAAAAACTAAGGCGAGTGGAAAGTTGAAATTTTGAGAACTTTTTCGTAATGGTTCAATGTAAAAAATACTATAAACTCAAAGCCATTGAGTTATTATTAATGGAGTTACGATTTTTTGAAAATAATGATGTTTTGTAAAGTAACACTTTACAAACAATTTTTTCACTCAAAAACTAAGGGGAGTGGAAAGTTGAAATTTTGGGGTCTTTTTCCTAATGATTCAATGTAAAAAATACCAAAAACTCAAAGCCATTGAGTTATTATTAATGGAGTTACGATTTTTTGAAAATAATGATGTTTTGTAAAGTAACACTTTACAAACAATTTTTTCACTCAAAAACTAAGGGGAGTGGAAAGTTGAAATTTTGGGGTCTTTTTCCTAATGATTCAATGTAAAAAATACCAAAAACTCAAAGCCATTGAGTTATTATTAATGGAGTTACGATTTTTTGAAAATAATGATATTTTGTAAAGTAAGACTTTACAAACAATTTTTTTAGTCAAAAACTAAGGCGAGTGGAAAGTTGAAATTTTGAGAACTTTTTCGTAATGGTTCAATGTAAAAAATACTATAAACTCAAAGCCATTGAGTTATTATTAATGGAGTTACGATTTTTTGAAAATAATGATGTTTTGTAAAGTAACACTTTACAAACAATTTTTTCACTCAAAAACTAAGGGGAGTGGAAAGTTGAAATTTTGGGGTCTTTTTCCTAATGATTCAATGTAAAAAATACCAAAAACTCAAAGCCATTGAGTTATTATTAATGGAGTTACGATTTTTTGAAAATAATGATATTTTGTAAAGTAAGACTTTACAAACAATTTTTTTAGTCAAAAACTAAGGCGAGTGGAAAGTTGAAATTTTGAGAACTTTTTCGTAATGGTTCAATGTAAAAAATACTATAAACTCAAAGCCATTGAGTTATTATTAATGGAGTTACGATTTTTTGAAAATAATGATGTTTTGTAAAGTAACACTTTACAAACAATTTTTTCACTCAAAAACTAAGGGGAGTGGAAAGTTGAAATTTTGGGGTCTTTTTCCTAATGATTCAATGTAAAAAATACCAAAAACTCAAAGCCATTGAGTTATTATTAATGGAGTTACGATTTTTTGAAAATAATGATATTTTGTAAAGTAAGACTTTACAAACAATTTTTTTAGTCAAAAACTAAGGCGAGTGGAAAGTTGAAATTTTGAGAACTTTTTCGTAATGGTTCAATGTAAAAAATACTATAAACTCAAAGCCATTGAGTTATTATTAATGGAGTTACGATTTTTTGAAAATAATGATATTTTGTAAAGTAAGACTTTACAAACAATTTTTTTAGTCAAAAACTAATGGGAGTGGAAAGTTGAAATTTGGAGAACTTTTTCCTAATGATTCAATGTAAAAAATACCAAAAACTCAAAGCCATTGAGTTATTATTAATGGAGTTACGATTTTTTGAAAATAATGATGTTTTGTAAAGTAACACTTTACAAACAATTTTTTTAGTCAAAAACTAAAGCGAGTGGAAAGTTGAAATTTTGAGAACTTTTTCCTTAAGGTTCAATGTAAAAAATACCAAAACTCAAAGCGATTGAGTTATTATTAATGGGAGTTACGATTTTTTGAAATAATGATGTTTTGTAAAGTAACACTTTACAAAACAATTTTTTCACTCAAAAACTAAGGGGAGTGGAAAGTTGAAATTTTGGGGTCTTTTTTCCTAATGATTCAATGTAAAAAATACCAAAAACTCAAAGCCATTGAGTTATTATTAATGGAGTTACGATTTTTTGAAAATAATGATGTTTTGTAAAGTAACACTTTACAAACAATTTTTTTAGTCAAAAACTAAAGCGAGTGGAAAGTTGAAATTTTGAGAACTTTTTCCTTAAGGTTCAATGTAAAAAATACCAAAAACTCAAAGCGATTGAGTTATTATTAATGGAGTTACGATTTTTTGAAAATAATGATGTTTTGTAAAGTAAAACTTTACAAACAATTTTTTTAGTCAAAAACTAAGGCGAGTGGAAAGTTGAAATTTTGAGAACTTTTTCGTAATGGTTCAATGTAAAAAATACTATAAACTCAAAGCCATTGAGTTATTATTAATGGAGTTACGATTTTTTGAAAATAATGATATTTTGTAAAGTAAGACTTTACAAACAATTTTTTTAGTCAAAAACTAATGGGAGTGGGAAAGTTGAAATTTGGAGAACTTTTTCCTAATGATTCAATGTAAAAAATACCAAAAACTCAAAGCCATTGAGTTATTATTAATGGAGTTACGATTTTTTGAAAATAATGATGTTTTGTAAAGTAACACTTTACAAACAATTTTTTTAGTCAAAAACTAAAGCGAGTGGAAAGTTGAAATTTTGAGAACTTTTTCCTTAAGGTTCAATGTAAAAAATACCAAAAACTCAAAGCGATTGAGTTATTATTAATGGAGTTACGATTTTTGAAAATAATGATGTTTTGTAAAGTAACACTTTACAAACAATTTTTTCACTCAAAAACTAAGGGGAGTGGAAAGTTGAAATTTTGGGGTCTTTTTCCTAATGATTCAATGTAAAAAATACCAAAAACTCAAAGCCATTGAGTTATTATTAATGGAGTTACGATTTTTTGAAAATAATGATGTTTTGTAAAGTAACACTTTACAAACAATTTTTTAGTCAAAAACTAAAGCGAGTGGAAAGTTGAAATTTTGAGAACTTTTTCCTTAAGGTTCAATGTAAAAAATACCAAAAACTCAAAGCGATTGAGTTATTATTAATGGAGTTACGATTTTTTGAAAATAATGATGTTTTGTAAAGTAAAACTTTACAAACAATTTTTTTAGTCAAAAACTAAGGCGAGTGGAAAGTTGAAATTTTGAGAACTTTTTCGTAATGGTTCAATGTAAAAAATACTATAAACTCAAAGCCATTGAGTTATTATTAATGGAGTTACGATTTTTTGAAAATAATGATATTTTGTAAAGTAAGACTTTACAAACAATTTTTTTAGTCAAAAACTAATGGGAGTGGAAAGTTGAAATTTGGAGAACTTTTTCCTAATGATTCAATGTAAAAAATACCAAAAACTCAAAGCCATTGAGTTATTATTAATGGAGTTACGATTTTTTGAAAATAATGATGTTTTGTAAAGTAACACTTTACAAACAATTTTTTTAGTCAAAAACTAAAGCGAGTGGAAAGTTGAAATTTTGAGAACTTTTTCCTTAAGGTTCAATGTAAAAAATACCAAAAACTCAAAGCGATTGAGTTATTATTAATGGAGTTACGATTTTTTGAAAATAATGATGTTTTGTAAAGTAACACTTTACAAACAATTTTTTCACTCAAAAACTAAGGGGAGTGGAAAGTTGAATTTTTGGGGTCTTTTTCCTAATGATTCAATGTAAAAAATACCAAAAACTCAAAGCCATTGAGTTATTATTAATGGAGTTACGATTTTTTGAAAATAATGATATTTTGTAAAGTAAAACTTTACAAACAATTTTTTTAGTCAAAAACTAAGGCGAGTGGAAAGTTGAAATTTTGAGAACTTTTTCGTAATGGTTCAATGTAAAAAATACTATAAACTCAAAGCCATTGAGTTATTATTAATGGAGTTACGATTTTTTGAAAATAATGATATTTTGTAAAGTAAGACTTTACAAACAATTTTTTTAGTCAAAAACTAATGGGAGTGGAAAGTTGAAATTTTGAGAACTTTTTCCTTAAGGTTCAATGTAAAAAATACCAAAAACTCAAAGCGATTGAGTTATTATTAATGGAGTTACGATTTTTTGAAAATAATGATGTTTTGTAAAGTAACACTTTACAAACAATTTTTTCACTCAAAAACTAAGGGGAGTGGAAAGTTGAAATTTTGGGGTCTTTTTCCTAATGATTCAATGTAAAAAATACCAAAAACTCAAAGCCATTGAGTTATTATTAATGGAGTTACGATTTTTTGAAAATAATGATATTTTGTAAAGTAAGACTTTACAAACAATTTTTTTAGTCAAAAACTAAAGCGAGTGGAAAGTTGAAATTTTGGGGTCTTTTTCCTAATGATTCAATGTAAAAAATACCAAAAACTCAAAGCCATTGAGTTATTATTATTGGAGTTACGATTTTTTGAAAATAATGATATTTTGTAAAGTAAGACTTTACAAACAATTTTTTTAGTCAAAAACTAAGGCGAGTGGAAAGTTGAAATTTTGAGAACTTTTTCGTAATGTTCAATGTAAAAAATACTATAAACTCAAAGCCATTGAGTTATTATTAATGGAGTTACGATTTTTTGAAAATAATGATGTTTTGTAAAGTAACACTTTACAAACAATTTTTTCACTCAAAAACTAAGGGGAGTGGAAAGTTGAAATTTTGGGGTCTTTTTCCTAATGATTCAATGTAAAAAATACCAAAAACTCAAAGCCATTGAGTTATTATTATTGGAGTTACGATTTTTTGAAAATAATGATATTTTGTAAAGTAAGACTTTACAAACAATTTTTTTAGTCAAAAACTAAGGCGAGTGGAAAGTTGAAATTTTGAGAACTTTTTCGTAATGGTTCAATGTAAAAAATACTATAAACTCAAAGCCATTGAGTTATTATTAATGGAGTTACGATTTTTTGAAAATAATGATGTTTTGTAAAGTAACACTTTACAAACAATTTTTTCACTCAAAAACTAAGGGGAGTGGAAAGTTGAAATTTTGGGGTCTTTTTCCTAATGATTCAATGTAAAAAATACCAAAAACTCAAAGCCATTGAGTTATTATTAATGGAGTTACGATTTTTTGAAAATAATGATATTTTGTAAAGTAAGACTTTACAAACAATTTTTTTAGTCAAAAACTAAGGCGAGTGGAAAGTTGAAATTTTGAGAACTTTTTCGTAATGGTTCAATGTAAAAAATACTATAAACTCAAAGCCATTGAGTTATTATTAATGGAGTTACGATTTTTTGAAAATAATGATGTTTTGTAAAGTAACACTTTACAAACAATTTTTTCACTCAAAAACTAAGGGGAGTGGAAAGTTGAAATTTTGGGGTCTTTTTCCTAATGATTCAATGTAAAAAATACCAAAAACTCAAAGCCATTGAGTTATTATTAATGGAGTTACGATTTTTTGAAAATAATGATGTTTTGTAAAGTAAGACTTTACAAACAATTTTTTTAGTCAAAAACTAAGGGGAGTGGAAAGTTGAAATTTTGGGGTCTTTTTCCTAATGATTCAATGTAAAAAATACCAAAAACTCAAAGCCATTGAGTTATTATTAATGGAGTTACGATTTTTTGAAAATAATGATATTTTGTAAAGTAAGACTTTACAAACAATTTTTTTAGTCAAAAACTAAGGCGAGTGGAAAGTTGAAATTTTGAGAACTTTTTCGTAATGGTTCAATGTAAAAAATACTATAAACTCAAAGCCATTGAGTTATTATTAATGGAGTTACGATTTTTTGAAAATAATGATGTTTTGTAAAGTAACACTTTACAAACAATTTTTTCACTCAAAAACTAAGGGGAGTGGAAAGTTGAAATTTTGGGGTCTTTTTCCTAATGATTCAATGTAAAAAATACCAAAAACTCAAAGCCATTGAGTTATTATTAATGGAGTTACGATTTTTTGAAAATAATGATGTTTTGTAAAGTAAGACTTTACAAACAATTTTTTTAGTCAAAAACTAAGGGGAGTGGAAAGTTGAAATTTTGGGGTCTTTTTCCTAATGATTCAATGTAAAAAATACCAAAAACTCAAAGCCATTGAGTTATTATTAATGGAGTTACGATTTTTTGAAAATAATGATATTTTGTAAAGTAAGACTTTACAAACAATTTTTTTAGTCAAAAACTAAGGCGAGTGGAAAGTTGAAATTTTGAGAACTTTTTCGTAATGGTTCAATGTAAAAAATACTATAAACTCAAAGCCATTGAGTTATTATTAATGGAGTTACGATTTTTTGAAAATAATGATGTTTTGTAAAGTAACACTTTACAAACAATTTTTTCACTCAAAAACTAAGGGGAGTGGAAAGTTGAAATTTTGGGGTCTTTTTCCTAATGATTCAATGTAAAAAATACCAAAAACTCAAAGCCATTGAGTTATTATTAATGGAGTTACGATTTTTTGAAAATAATGATGTTTTGTAAAGTAACACTTTACAAACAATTTTTTCACTCAAAAACTAAGGGGAGTGGAAAGTTGAAATTTTGGGGTCTTTTTCCTAATGATTCAATGTAAAAAATACCAAAAACTCAAAGCCATTGAGTTATTATTAATGGAGTTACGATTTTTTGAAAATAATGATATTTTGTAAAGTAAGACTTTACAAACAATTTTTTTAGTCAAAAACTAAGGCGAGTGGAAAGTTGAAATTTTGAGAACTTTTTCGTAATGGTTCAATGTAAAAAATACTATAAACTCAAAGCCATTGAGTTATTATTAATGGAGTTACGATTTTTTGAAAATAATGATGTTTTGTAAAGTAACACTTTACAAACAATTTTTTCACTCAAAAACTAAGGGGAGTGGAAAGTTGAAATTTTGGGGTCTTTTTCCTAATGATTCAATGTAAAAAATACCAAAAACTCAAAGCCATTGAGTTATTATTAATGGAGTTACGATTTTTTGAAAATAATGATATTTTGTAAAGTAAGACTTTACAAACAATTTTTTTAGTCAAAAACTAAGGCGAGTGGAAAGTTGAAATTTTGAGAACTTTTTCGTAATGGTTCAATGTAAAAAATACTATAAACTCAAAGCCATTGAGTTATTATTAATGGAGTTACGATTTTTTGAAAATAATGATGTTTTGTAAAGTAACACTTTACAAACAATTTTTTCACTCAAAAACTAAGGGGAGTGGAAAGTTGAAATTTTGGGGTCTTTTTCCTAATGATTCAATGTAAAAAATACCAAAAACTCAAAGCCATTGAGTTATTATTAATGGAGTTACGATTTTTTGAAAATAATGATATTTTGTAAAGTAAGACTTTACAAACAATTTTTTTAGTCAAAAACTAAGGCGAGTGGAAAGTTGAAATTTTGAGAACTTTTTCGTAATGGTTCAATGTAAAAAATACTATAAACTCAAAGCCATTGAGTTATTATTAATGGAGTTACGATTTTTTGAAAATAATGATATTTTGTAAAGTAAGACTTTACAAACAATTTTTTTAGTCAAAAACTAATGGGAGTGGAAAGTTGAAATTTGGAGAACTTTTTCCTAATGATTCAATGTAAAAAATACCAAAAACTCAAAGCCATTGAGTTATTATTAATGGAGTTACGATTTTTTGAAAATAATGATGTTTTGTAAAGTAACACTTTACAAACAATTTTTTTAGTCAAAAACTAAAGCGAGTGGAAAGTTGAAATTTTGAGAACTTTTTCCTTAAGGTTCAATGTAAAAAATACCAAAAACTCAAAGCGATTGAGTTATTATTAATGGAGTTACGATTTTTTGAAAATAATGATGTTTTGTAAAGTAACACTTTACAAACAATTTTTTCACTCAAAAACTAAGGGGAGTGGAAAGTTGAAATTTTGGGGTCTTTTTCCTAATGATTCAATGTAAAAAATACCAAAAACTCAAAGCCATTGAGTTATTATTAATGGAGTTACGATTTTTTGAAAATAATGATGTTTTGTAAAGTAACACTTTACAAACAATTTTTTTAGTCAAAAACTAAAGCGAGTGGAAAGTTGAAATTTTGAGAACTTTTTCCTTAAGGTTCAATGTAAAAAATACCAAAAACTCAAAGCGATTGAGTTATTATTAATGGAGTTACGATTTTTTGAAAATAATGATGTTTTGTAAAGTAACACTTTACAAACAATTTTTTCACTCAAAAACTAAGGGGAGTGGAAAGTTGAATTTTTGGGTCTTTTTCCTAATGATTCAATGTAAAAAATACCAAAAACTCAAAGCCATTGAGTTATTATTAATGGAGTTACGATTTTTTGAAAATAATGATATTTTGTAAAGTAAAACTTTACAAACAATTTTTTTAGTCAAAAACTAAGGCGAGTGGAAAGTTGAAATTTTGAGAACTTTTTCCTTAAGGTTCAATGTAAAAAATACCAAAAACTCAAAGCGATTGAGTTATTATTAATGGAGTTACGATTTTTTGAAAATAATGATATTTTGTAAAGTAAAACTTTACAAACAATTTTTTTAGTCAAAAACTAAAGCGAGTGGAAAGTTGAAATTTTGAGAACTTTTTCCTTAAGGTTCAATGTAAAAAATACCAAAAACTCAAAGCGATTGAGTTATTATTAATGGAGTTACGATTTTTTGAAAATAATGATATTTTGTAAAGTAAGACTTTACAAACAATTTTTTTTAGTCAAAAACTAAGGGGAGTGGAAAGTTGAAATTTTGGGGTCTTTTTCCTAATGATTCAATGTAAAAAATACCAAAAACTCAAAGTCATTGAGTTATTATTAATGGAGTTACGATTTTTTGAAAATAATGATATTTTGTAAAGTAAGACTTTACAAACAATTTTTTTAGTCAAAAACTAAGGGGAGTGGAAAGTTGAAATTTTGGGGTCTTTTTCCTAATGATTCAATGTAAAAAATACCAAAAACTCAAAGTCATTGAGTTATTATTAATGGAGTTACGATTTTTTGAAAATAATGATATTTTGTAAAGTAAGACTTTACAAACAATTTTTTTAGTCAAAAACTAAGGGGAGTGGAAAGTTGAAATTTTGGGGTCTTTTTCCTAATGATTCAATGTAAAAAAATACCAAAAACTCAAAGTCATTGAGTTATTATTAATGGAGTTACGATTTTTTGAAAATAATGATATTTTGTAAAGTAAGACTTTACAAACAATTTTTTTAGTCAAAAACTAAGGGGAGTGGAAAGTTGAAATTTTGGGGGTCTTTTTCCTAATGATTCAATGTAAAAAATACCAAAAACTCAAAGTCATTGAGTTATTATTAATGGAGTTACGATTTTTTGAAAATAATGATATTTTGTAAAGTAAGACTTTACAAACAATTTTTTTGGTGAAAAACTAAGGGGAGTGGAAAGTTGAAATTTTGGGGTCTTTTTCCTAATGATTCAATGTAAAAAATACCAAAAACTTAAAGTCATTGAGTTATTATTAATGGAGTTACGATTTTTTGAAAATAATGATATTTTGTAAAGTAAAACTTTACAAACAATTTTTTTAGTCAAAAACTAAGGCGAGTGGAAAGTTGAAATTTTGAGAACTTTTTCGTAATGGTTCAATGTAAAAAATACTATAAACTCAAAGCCATTGAGTTATTATTAATGGAGTTACGATTTTTTGAAAATAATGATATTTTGTAAAGTAAGACTTTACAAACAATTTTTTTAGTCAAAAACTAAGGGGAGTGGAAAGTTGAAATTTTGGGGTCTTTTTCCTAATGATTCAATGTAAAAAATACCAAAAACTCACAGTCATTGAATTATTATTAATGGAGTTACGATTTTTTGAAAATAATGATATTTTGTAAAGTAAGACTTTACAAACAATTTTTTTAGTCAAAAACTAAGGGGAGTGGAAAGTTGAAATTTTGGGGTCTTTTTCCTAATGATTCAATGTAAAAAATACCAAAAACTCACAGTCATTGAATTATTATTAATGGAGTTACGATTTTTTGAAAATAATGATATTTTGTAAAGTAAGAACTTTACAAACAATTTTTTTAGTCAAAAACTAAGGGGAGTGGAAAGTTGAAATTTTGGGGTCTTTTTCCTAATGATTCAATGTAAAAAAATACCAAAAACTCACAGTCATTGAATTATTATTAATGGAGTTACGATTTTTTTGAAAATAATGATATTTTGTAAAGTAAGACTTTACAAACAATTTTTTTAGTCAAAAACTAAGGGGAGTGGAAAGTTGAAATTTTGGGGTCTTTTTCCTAATGATTCAATGTAAAAAATACCAAAAACTCACAGTCATTGAGTTATTATTAATGGAGTTACGATTTTTGAAAATAATGATATTTTGTAAAGTAAGACTTTACAAACAATTTTTTTAGTCAAAAACTAAGGGGAGTGGAAAGTTGAAATTTTGGGGTCTTTTTCCTAATGATTCAATGTAAAAAATACCAAAAACTCAAAGTCATTGAGTTATTATTAATGGAGTTACGATTTTTGAAAATAATGATATTTTGTAAAGTAAGACTTTACAAACAATTTTTTTAGTCAAAAACTAAGGGGAGTGGAAAGTTGAAATTTTGGGGTCTTTTTCCTAATGATTCAATGTAAAAAATACCAAAAACTCACAGTCATTGAGTTAATATTAATGGAGTTACGATTTTTTGAAAATAATGATATTTTGTAAAGTAAGACTTTACAAACAATTTTTTTAGTCAAAAACTAAGGGGAGTGGAAAGTTGAAATTTTGGGGTCTTTTTCCTAATGATTCAATGTAAAAAATACCAAAAACTCACAGTCATTGAATTATTATTAATGGAGTTACGATTTTTTGAAAATAATGATATTTTGTAAAGTAAGACTTTACAAACAATTTTTTTAGTCAAAAACTAAGGGGAGTGGAAAGTTGAAATTTTGGGTCTTTTTCCTAATGATTCAATGTAAAAAATACCAAAAACTCACAGTCATTGAATTATTATTAATGGAGTTACGATTTTTTGAAAATAATGATATTTTGTAAAGTAAGACTTTACAAACAATTTTTTTAGTCAAAAACTAAGGGGAGTGGAAAGTTGAAATTTTGGGGTCTTTTTCCTAATGATTCAATGTAAAAAATACCAAAAACTCACAGTCATTGAGTTATTATTAATGGAGTTACGATTTTTTGAAAATAATGATATTTTGTAAAGTAAGACTTTACAAACAATTTTTTTAGTCAAAAACTAAGGGGAGTGGAAAGTTGAAATTTTGGGGTCTTTTTCCTAATGATTCAATGTAAAAAATACCAAAAACTCACAGTCATTGAATTATTATTAATGGAGTTACGATTTTTTGAAAATAATGATATTTTGTAAAGTAAGACTTTACAAACAATTTTTTTAGTCAAAAACTAAGGGGAGTGGAAAGTTGAAATTTTGGGGTCTTTTTCCTAATGATTCAATGTAAAAAATACCAAAAACTCACAGTCATTGAATTATTATTAATGGAGTTACGATTTTTTGAAAATAATGATATTTTGTAAAGTAAGACTTTACAAACAATTTTTTTAGTCAAAAACTAAGGGGAGTGGAAAGTTGAAATTTTGGGGTCTTTTTCCTAATGATTCAATGTAAAAAATACCAAAAACTCACAGTCATTGAATTATTATTAATGGAGTTACGATTTTTTGAAAATAATGATATTTTGTAAAGTAAGACTTTACAAACAATTTTTTTAGTCAAAAACTAAGGGGAGTGGAAAGTTGAAATTTTGGGGTCTTTTTCCTAATGATTCAATGTAAAAAATACCAAAAACTCACAGTCATTGAATTATTATTAATGGAGTTACGATTTTTTGAAAATAATGATATTTTGTAAAGTAAGACTTTACAAACAATTTTTTTAGTCAAAAACTAAGGGGAGTGGAAAGTTGAAATTTTGGGGTCTTTTTCCTAATGATTCAATGTAAAAAATACCAAAAACTCACAGTCATTGAATTATTATTAATGGAGTTACGATTTTTTGAAAATAATGATATTTTGTAAAGTAAGACTTTACAAACAATTTTTTTAGTCAAAAACTAAGGGGAGTGGAAAGTTGAAATTTTGGGGTCTTTTTCCTAATGATTCAATGTAAAAAATACCAAAAACTCACAGTCATTGAATTATTATTAATGGAGTTACGATTTTTTGAAAATAATGATATTTTGTAAAGTAAGACTTTACAAACAATTTTTTTAGTCAAAAACTAAGGGGAGTGGAAAGTTGAAATTTTGGGGTCTTTTTCCTAATGATTCAATGTAAAAAATACCAAAAACTCACAGTCATTGAGTTATTATTAATGGAGTTACGATTTTTTGAAAATAATGATATTTTGTAAAGTAAGACTTTACAAACAATTTTTTTAGTCAAAAACTAAGGGGAGTGGAAAGTTGAAATTTTGGGGGTCTTTTTCCTAATGATTCAATGTAAAAAATACCAAAAACTCACAGTCATTGAATTATTATTAATGGAGTTACGATTTTTTGAAAATAATGATATTTTGTAAAGTAAGACTTTACAAACAATTTTTTTAGTCAAAAACTAAGGGGAGTGGAAAGTTGAAATTTTGGGGTCTTTTTCCTAATGATTCAATGTAAAAAATACCAAAAACTCACAGTCATTGAGTTATTATTAATGGAGTTACGATTTTTGAAAATAATGATATTTTGTAAAGTAAGACTTTACAAACAATTTTTTTAGTCAAAAAACTAAGGGGAGTGGAAAGTTGAAATTTTGGGGTCTTTTTCCTAATGATTCAATGTAAAAAATACCAAAAACTCACAGTCATTGAGTTATTATTAATGGAGTTACGATTTTTTGAAAATAATGATATTTTGTAAAGTAAGACTTTACAAACAATTTTTTTTAGTCAAAAACTAAGGGGAGTGGAAAGTTGAAATTTTGGGGTCTTTTTCCTAATGATTCAATGTAAAAAATACCAAAAACTCACAGTCATTGAATTATTATTAATGGAGTTACGATTTTTTGAAAATAATGATATTTTGTAAAGTAAGACTTTACAAACAATTTTTTTAGTCAAAAACTAAGGGGAGTGGAAAGTTGAAATTTTGGGGTCTTTTTCCTAATGATTCAATGTAAAAAATACCAAAAACTCACAGTCATTGAGTTATTATTAATGGAGTTACGATTTTTTGAAAATAATGATATTTTGTAAAGTAAGACTTTACAAACAATTTTTTTAGTCAAAAACTAAGGGGAGTGGAAAGTTGAAATTTTGGGGTCTTTTTCCTAATGATTCAATGTAAAAAATACCAAAAACTCACAGTCATTGAATTATTATTAATGGAGTTACGATTTTTTGAAAATAATGATATTTTGTAAAGTAAGACTTTACAAACAATTTTTTTAGTCAAAAACTAAGGGGAGTGGAAAGTTGAAATTTTGGGGTCTTTTTCCTAATGATTCAATGTAAAAAATACCAAAAACTCACAGTCATTGAATTATTATTAATGGAGTTACGATTTTTTGAAAATAATGATATTTTGTAAAGTAAGACTTTACAAACAATTTTTTTAGTCAAAAACTAAGGGGAGTGGAAAGTTGAAATTTTGGGGTCTTTTTCCTAATGATTCAATGTAAAAAATACCAAAAACTCACAGTCATTGAATTATTATTAATGGAGTTACGATTTTTTGAAAATAATGATATTTTGTAAAGTAAGACTTTAAAAAAT